>SKCR01010867.1:0-93890 GCA_019454045.1 Zanthoxylum bungeanum | reverse complement strand
GTAAAGATTCCTAGTCTAATACTGCTTTCTTCTTTCTCATTCCTTCTTGGATTCTGACTCCTTCTCCTTGTGAGTGTAGGATAATTTGCTTATCTTATCCGTAAGAATAGGGTGTCGTTATCTTGAACATGACTCGCTGTCTGGTCGGTCTTCATGAGGTCGGTCATGTCAATCTTTTATGCTGAGAATGTTTCTGCCGACCTTATAGTGCTCGGTCTTCACATGTTGTGGTCGGGTCGGCTATATGATCTCAACCAGTCAGGGATTTAACCTTTTGTCCTTGTCGTACTGTCTTAAATGTTATAGTGCCTGAAAACACCATCAACCATATATATCACAATTAAAGGACTGAAATGTGAACCCTCAATTTTTCTAAATTCCATAATATTAACCCCAAAATCTATTTTCTGTAAAAATAGTTGCAAAAACTACAGAAATTAAATTTGTCATCCCACTCTTGTAAAATAAAACCCACTAAAGCAGAAAAAAGATACAACCCAATGTGTAACATACAGGCTCTTACAAATTTGAAATTTCCATTCTTAAATGCCACCAAAGCTCTTGGATGCAATTTCCAAATGAACAGATTTATGGTTCATTTTCAAAACAAAATGACACACTGATACAATCAAATATTGTAAATCCAATAACATTTTATAACACAACCTTTATATCTAAGCATGGAAGAATCAAAATCAGGGAAGACATGCCATCAAACATCTTCGAACAGAAAAGAAGAACAGATCCGACATTGGATTCCGTTTCCCCCCGGCTTCTATCAAAAACTATAAATCAATCTCCATGTACAAATTCACCATGCAGTGTACAACTTGAAGTTTCATTGTAACTTCAACTGAGAGAATCTCCGGTAACCGCTTCATATTTGGTCTCTCATCCTCACTGGAATTGCTCTGTACAGTGTTGTATATCTCCTTCTAGTAAATATATTCCCCATAGTGAGTTGTTCCGATATACATCGAACACAGGGAAAGAATCAAAATGTGAGTGCGGCCAAAGAAAATTTAGCCTGCTGTACTTGAAAGAATTTCCGCTGATACAATTACAAGTTCCTCAACCCCATGAAAGAAAGGCCACAAACTGCTATCAGCTTTGATAAATTGTGATTTGAAGTCGTTATGTAGGGAAACAATTACCCCATACATCACAATTTACATGCTACTTCTATCTGAATGCTTCACTGAATTGGTGTTTGCCTAAAGGAAACAAATATGTGATAACAAATAAAATTTAACCTCACAATATTCCGTTCAAAACCCTCTGGTAATAATCATACTGTCGTGTCCGCCATGCATCTAAGCTGCTGCTGATCAAAGAGAGAACCAAGGATACACATTGCTGCTAGAAAACAATGGGTTATGTTATGGCAACCATACAAATGAACCATAATGCAAGATTAATAGAATTAAGAATTAAAGTCGAACCTCCTCCGTTAGACTGAGATGGAATCTTTTTCTCAGGTTCTGTATTGTTCGCGGACCACCTTTGAAGCACGGGAAACCTGAGTCCTGATCCAAACATTGCAAAGAAACACCTTCTTTAATAAACCAAATAAAGAAGTTACTTCGCCATTTTGTAGAACAAATTACTTCATGCTAGTTTTATTATTTTATTTTTTTTGTGGATAGCCAAAAATCACTGAATCTTTCAAGTTCTAAACTGGGGACTACCACCGGAACCAACCACCTGTTAGCCACCTGTGACCAAAGTTTACCAGAGGGCAAAACAAGAAGGACATCAAGGGCATCAAGGGCAGCAAAAGGAAAAAGGACAGCAAAAGGAAAGTTGGTTAGCTGAGAGACAAGTGGGCCCAGGGGAATTGGTTGAGGTAGCTGTGCATGGGAGCACGTCATGATGGCCTAGAAAATCATGCATGGATCCTGGAGGATAAAAGGGGGAGCATGCCCAATATTATGGTAGACGAAATATGAAGATATTCTTTGATGGAGGCTCTGTTCTTACTTGTTATCTTCCTTCTCTGTTAATGGTTTCCTTTTGTTATTAAATACAGTTGTTATTTCAATTCCTTCAAGCCTTGTAATTCTCAACAATATTGTAATAGATTGAGTTTTGGCAATGCAAATGATTTAATCCAGCAAACACTGTTAGACCTTACGTTTTCATCACAATTTTACTGTTTATCAGCCAAAATCCAGTTACATCCCTATCACAACCTTGGTAATAAGGAAACTCGAGCGACCACAAGGGCTTTTGAACCTCACACTTGTTTAAACTGCGGTATCACTTCTCTCTCTTTCTTTTCTCTTCAACATACATGCACATAGATGCATGAACACCCATGCATTATGCTGTCAAAGGCGATAAGCGAGATAAGTCATTTTGTTAGTTCAACTCACCAAGCACCGCTCAAGCGGTCAACGGACGGGTTGACCAATCAAACATACATAATTTTATCTAACAAAATATCATAATAAAAGACATAAATTGTTCTATTTTCAGTAAGTTTCAAATTCAAACAGACTGAGATATCAAGAAATTTTGTCAGAGTAAGAATTTATTGAAAAGATTGAATATTGTTTTTTGATTCTTCATAGTAGCATTACCACATTAATTTATTTTTCACAATCACATTTTATTATTATTATTTTTATGCAATTATGAGAATTCTTACACTAGAACAAAAAATAATGATGATGTCTATGTTTTGTAAATAAAAGAACACACAGCTTTGAAAGGCAGGAAAGAAGGCTATCAAGGAATCAAAGAGAAAATATTTTATTGATTATTTTACTTCTTATGCACATAGAACCTAATAAAAAATAATATTGATACAAATATAAGAATTTAAAATTCAAATACTGAAATCAATTAACATGAATTTTTTTTTAGATTTGACAACTTACTTTTGCGCCTTTTCACGTCTTTAAGTATTCCTACAATTGTTAGGATTTGCTTTTAAATAAAAAAAAAAAATGAAAAGGTATTTCACCGACCCGCCCATGAAAAGGTGTCCGCCCAAGCGCTTACCCAAGCACAAAGGCAGGTAAGGGGCAGACTGAGCAAGGCAAAGTGGATGCCTACAACGCCCACCCAAGCGCCATATAAACAACATAGCCCATGCATACACCCAGACAATACCCAAAGTTGTTTTCTCAATTATTCTCTTATCTAATTGTTCTACTTCTCAAGGCAAAGTTTGGATGCATTATAGGTTAATTCTAGCCTTGTCATCATATAAAGACAAGTAGAGCCTTACAAAACCCCTAAACCCTAGGCAATAAACTTATAAAGAAACAGATGAGATCAAGGACAAAGCAAAATAACAATTAAAATGAAAATCCCTTTGAAGGATCTCTTACACAGCTTAATCATGGCAACACGAGCCAGTAAAAGACGAAGTCCATCAACCCCCATCACATAGCTCCGTCATCTTATGATGATGTGAGCTTTAGGTACCAAAACAGAGAAATAATTCATATACTATGAGAACGCAAATAAATGCACATTAAGGCTACAGAAAGCCAAAGTTGGTTTTACCTGCAGCATTTCAACAAGAAGAATAATCCTCTCTGCGTGCTTACGACATGTTAGGAAGCCTTGAATGCATAAAACCTGGAGATGCATGCATAATTCAGTAAGACAAATTCAACCAGAATCTTCACATGGCCATCATTAAAGACACTAAAGATAGTCAGCAATAGGAGCGGAATCTTTCCAAAAGAGAATTCACTCAATACCTTAAAGTAGTCGAAGAACTCACTTGGAAGTCCCTCTGCATCTGAATCCATGACCTATTAATTATACAAAATTTCAATCACTTTTTGTTGACAAGAAAAACTGATGCTATCTCATAAATACGACTATATAAGCTCCAAGAAGTTCCACAAAAAGTATTACCTCAAGAAGTTCACGGGTTAATTTGAATGGTGCACTCTCAAAATTTACACCACCTGGTGAATTTGAGAGCATGAAGCCAAAATCAATATGTATTATATGGCCTTCTTCATCCAATAATAGATTCCCATTATGACGATCTTTCAACTAAACAGAAGTACAAAAGGTTCATCAATTGCAGTGACTCATAAACTGATAACAGCTTCAAATAAGTTATTTGCCAAAAGAACGTGTGCAGAATTGTAAACTATGAATAATGTGATGGGAACATGTTACTAGATGCAACGAAACAGAATAATCATTTTATCAAACCAGCTACAGGGAAGTGTCAAAGAAAGCATTTTGGAGAAAATGTTGCTAAATGGGTATTGTTGCTCATTCTTGATCACAAAAGGTAATACCTACCAGAAATAACCATCTCAAGGGACATTTTACTTCTCACTAAACAAACTACAGTTGCCTTAATCTTACTAAGCACAAGATCACCATAATGAGAAGCATTAATTCAAAAGTTCTTGTATGTCCTCGGAAAGATAAAATAGATACCTTAAGTTAAAAATTCCATTGCACATTTTTCTCAACCAAGCATCATTTCAAGGAAGTGAAACTTTCACCTTCAAGTTCTTACTACCAACAAAGCAACCATTTTGTTAAATCTCCTCAAATTTTTCTTATGAGTTCCAAAATTGAGTTTATATTTATTTGCTTTTTTTTTTTTTTTTAAATATTTGACTTTTCACAGTGTTTATGATATTTATGGATCAACATTGGATACTTTAATGTCATCCACTTGATTCATAGCATCAAATACACATAAAGAGAGCAAATGAACAAATGACAAAAGATGAACTAAGTTCTCTTAATTCCCCCAACAGTGAATACCTAATGAAAGCAGGACAAAGCTAGCAAAACACAATTGCAACAGGTTACAGGTATTGGATACAAGCACACAAGGCATTTTAAAAACTGGTATCCTTCATGTAGATCACTTTTTATGTGCACATGTTTTAAAAGAGAGAGAGAGAGAGAGAGATGAAAGCAGCATTACCTGCAGAAGATAGCACACTAGGGAATATCCAGCCATGCTTTCAACAAAATTTCTCTGCAACAAATATAACATCTGTTCATAACCTTAAAAAGAAAATATTTCAATACAAGACATTTCTTAGAATTATTTTTTTAAACATGGGCCAAAAAAACATATGTACAATTATAGGGTTTGTTTGGTATTGTGGTTTGACATGCGGTGAGGTGACAAAACTGTGTTCGAGTCAAAACACAGTTTTTAAGTATTTGGTTAAGGATGAGAAATTGCGATTACTAATCATGATTTCTTTCAAGAACTGAGTTTTGCAAAAGCTAAAAAATTTAGCTTTTCCCCACCATCAAAATATTAAAAAAGCGCACCGTAATTATTTTTTTAGCATAAATCAAAATTTCATAACACCATTTATGAACCACCGTTTGTTCACCACACTTTTCTAATCGCAACACCAAACAGAGTCATAATCAGCAGGCAAAGATTCAGGGTATGGTATAGTCTATATTACGGTTCAACCATCAAGTTGATTCTACGTACAGTATAAGTTGGAACAGGGACAACTCGCAACCCATAAGACTAAGGTTCGGTTTAGGCATCAGTCATTTTATCTCCAATATGGTCTATAGTCACTACTGATAAATTTATAGATCCCTATCACAGAAGAAAGCCAAAAATTACTAAACTAGATGCTATGGGACTTTGTGATGCCTGAATTCCAAGAGCTATCCCAAAACTCTTGGAGCATATTTGGTGACATTTTCTGTTTTTTATTCCGAAAATAAGTCAAAAGAAAGTTATTTAGAAGTTAAAACACTTTCCTGTTGTTCTCACAGAGGATCTATATTTGGACTTCCTAATATTGTGTTCTACATCATTGGTCAGTTGACAGTTTCTTAGATATTACGCCTCCTGTGGTTCCCAATATCTTCAGAGCAGGAGTGCCTGCCTTTTTTCAGTCATCACAACAGGGAAACAGCAATCTCATAATGTCTTTGCAGCTCCTAAACTGCCAACTTCTTTTAGTTGGGCTTGTTCTTGTAACTCTTTTGCAATTTTCGGGTTGTGTGTTTCAGTAGGTAGTTTTACAGGATGAAGTACAGCCTACAGAAGGTTTTCTAGACCTAGATACCTAGGTTGTTAAAAAGTAAGAAGCGCGGATTTGGATACGTAATTTAGAAACGATACGATACGGATACACAGATACACCTTTTAAAAAAAATTAGGATACGCGGATACGTGTGTGTATATATATAATTACATTTATTTGAAGATATTAAATATATAGTGGAGTTTGATTATATTAACATATAATTTATTAGCACAGTTTTAAATATATTAAAAGATTTAATCCCATTAATTTATTTCCAATAATAAAATTACGGTCGTCAAATATTAACATAATTTTACATGTATTATAAGTTTTAATACTATTATCTATTTCCAATTAAACTATAATCGTCAACTATTAACATGGTTTTACATGTATTAAAAGTTTTAATACTATTGCCTATTTCCAATAATAAAACTCTAGTTGTCAATTAATTTTATTTTTACACTCTAGTGGTCTATTATTTAATACTATATCTATTTCCAATAATAAGTGTAAAATGTATAATTATCTTTTATCTTAAAACATATTTATTTTCTTTGAGATTGCAAAAATACTTTGTCATCCATTTAAAAAGAGTTTAAAACCAATAAAACTCTTATTCTTCAAGCGTCCGATATGTATCGGAAATTTACAAAATATTTAAATATAAATAATTAAAAAATATGTATCAAATACATATCCAATAGTATCCAAGGGTATCCAAGCTTGGATATGCTTTGCAATAAGTTTACAAGTATCGGTGCTTCTTAGGTTAGAAATCACCATTCTTTTGGTTCCCCGAAGGACACTAGTTTTCTTTTCGTCCATCCAATTTTTACATTTTTTTCCTTTTTTTTTATGATGAAAATCATTTCAAATCCCCTTTTACTGAATACAGGTTTATACAGTTTCATATTGAGAAAGAAGACAAACTTATATAACAAAGTGCATAAAAAGAGTATCTCAAAACACTAAAACAACACATCTTACATGAATACTGGTGTCAAGAAAAATGATTCTTCAGTAACAGCGAACAAAACAACTTTTCAAGTAATTCTTTCTTCAGTAATTCAGTTTATCTTATAAACCTCTATAAATGACCATAATTTTTTCAGTCTTTGAAACTCTAGCTCCTAACTTAGTTCTGTACTAAAATACAATCATTCAATCAGACTAGATCTGCAGCAATGCATTAGATCCTATATCTTATTGCTTTATTCCCATGTCAAGCCTGATTCTGAAGTGAAATCCAAAGTCAAATTTCCACAGTACTGTATTAATGTATTTCTCAAACACCACTCACTAACCCCAATCAAATAAAAAGTATTAACAGAAAGTCAAAAAAATAACATTAAAAAACTAAAAGTTTTAAATTGTTGACAGTAACAATTCCATTAACATGCAAATAAAAAAGTTTGCCTCATACTATTTCAAGAAAAACTGCTTTTCGGCAGCTATACATTACCTGGGCGAGCTTAAAACTTGGAGAATTTTCTTGATACTTGGCAACAAAGAAGTCGCGCAAACTTGTAATGTTGGGATATCTACTTTTGATAGAATGAAGTGAAGCCTAGAAAAGAGTAAAGACATTACTATTGTGGATATGGTCAAAGAAATCATTCAGTTCGCTGAAAGCATAAATGCAAATAACTACCGTATCATAAATTGTTTCGATGAGAGCTGTGTAAGATGATGTGACTAATACTTCATAAGGACGCAACCAAAGAGGAAGACCAGCTTCTTGAAATATGTCTGGTATTAAACCCCAAAAGTTATACACTTCAACAAACTCAAAGCATAACAATAACAGCTTCACAGAATAACCAATAATTAACCTCATTACATGAGATTACAACACTAAATAATATAATAAATTAAACATCAAAGGATCAACAAGACAACAATTGTGCCCGCATACTCATCAGACTCAGTAATATCCTTCAGGACCTATTTAATTCAGCACGTCTTTCAACTGAACATATGCTAGAGAAAACTAGTCCGAGCATATGTTTTAATGCAAAACCTGCTATGATGAACCAAATTTAAGCAGCTATATACCTCAAAACTTGGACTTTTTGGGAGGTGCACAGAGGAGCTGAAAGAAAGAATATGAAACCTACAAACAGAATCCAGCAGTGCAACCTAACAAAATGCCTACATCTAAGTCCAAGCATTAACTGAAAGACAGACCGGGACAGTTAAACATCTCAGTTGTGTTTGGAACTAGTTGAAAAACATCTCAATTGTGTTTAGAACTAGTTGAAAAACATCTCAGTTGTGTTTGAAAACTAAATGTAAAGACAAATTTAAACAGGGATAAATTTTTTTCTTTGGATAGGAAACAGGGAAGCTTATATTTAAAAGAAAAAAAATGAAAAAAGTGAATAAGAAGTAAATAAAGAAGAACCCCTAAAGATCACAAAAGATCTAACAAATTGTTTACTAAAAGCTGACCAAATCAATTATAGGATCTGCATGACCATATGGCAAATGATCTAAACAAAAGGCAAACCAAAAATTCACTAAATTAATCCAAGAACCCATTTCCAATAGAGAGAGCAGATTGATCTAGTGAACAATGTTGCCCACCTTATGGAGAACGACACACCCACTAGGTGCATTGGATTATGTTCTACCAACACTTCACACTACAAGACAATCATGTGAGTATGTGACTCCATGTCAGATTTTACTGGAACCACACACTACAATGCATTCTCCACATCCATTGATGTATCAAGTGGGCGAATGTTGCAGCTAGATTGATCTAGTGGGCGACATTGCCCACCTTATAGAGCAACAAACTCTCTCTCTCTCCATACATAAATGCATACGTACAAAACGAGAAAAATTGAATGCCCTAAACGGCTAAACCCCCTCCACCACAAAAACTATTTACCATAAAAATGAGAAATAAGTTGAACAGCAAGATGCTCCTGCCTACAATCATCACCACTCTTCACGATAACCTACATCAAACACGAGAACAATTTCATTATTTCCATACCTTTTCTCTTGTTTCTATTAAATAAGAAACTGAACAACATATTGCAGCAGAACTTACAGAGCGCAAGTCCCAACCAGGTAATTTCCCATAAGCTGAAGCTTTCCGTATCCTCTCTTTCTTTACCTCCCAAAGTTCACCCGATAAAGCATCAGTAGCCATGGGAGTACCTCCATTAGCCTGTACGAAAACTTATCAAATACAAAATTGAATGTTAAAACAAAACAAAAAGATTTTAGTTTTCATGAATATTTACCCTCGGTTGTGCATCTGATGAATCCTGACCAGCCCCTTTCAGAGGAAGTCCAGGAGGTGCTTCTCCTTTTGCGGCAGCAGCCTGGAGAGGACAGCCTGAATTCAGTAACATGCAAAACTAATAGAATTAACTAAGAGAGAGGACAAAGGTTCAGGTCTGGACAAAATCATCCAAGCACACCGGTTTCATGTACAGACCAATATTTATATGAAATCTGTGATTCAATGAGAGTGTTAACTCAAAATGTGCATAAAGCACACAACTTATTTTAAAAAATATCCAAGCAAACGGGTTTTATGACAGACCAATGACTACCTGAACTGGGCCAACACATTGTTAAACTATGTGATTCCATGGGAGTATTTAAAATGTGTTTAAAATCACAGAGCATCCAAAATTTAAAATACACATTCTTCTGTAACAACAGTTAACTCGTGGGTACATTCGCCACCAAAGATGTTCTGGACAGATGTCCAGATTATTAAAGAGTATAATATATATTTCCAAGGTCAAAAGTTTACCCATAGCATTTTAATATCACCAGTAATATTGACCATCCCTGGAAACTGACAGGCATAAAAAAGGTGCATTTTTTTGGAACTTATAATTACTTTGCGAAAGGACATGCTGGAAAAGTTATTTTCAACCTGTTAAGGGGAATGTAATTGCTCCGTTCCCCTTTTCCCAATTCTTAGAAAGGGTTCGATGAAACACTGTAATGGAAATGTAATTCTAACACTCTTTGACCAAACTAAATTATGTAGTGATGTTGGTTCAGAATCCAAGTTAAAGGAACTGCTTAAAGAATTTGTGTACTTTCACTTTACATATAATACAATATTCACAGGACAAACCAATCATGTCCAACCAAGAAAGTTCTAAGGTTTAGGAAAAATTCATTGATAGCAAAACTTCCCAAGCACAGGAAACAATCACATGGAATACAGTTGAAAATGAATGGTTATTTCAAATACTATGTAGAATACACCATCAATTTCAAGCAGAACTTCCTCGATACCTAGGACGCAGTAAAATCTGATATCATTAGACAGCAAATGATTAGCCGATTGCAAATACAAAAAGCAAAAGAGGAAAAAAAAGAAATATAATTTGACTCTGAAGTGTGTACCAGAAAATTAACTTGTGCATTTTTTTTTTAAAAAAAAAAAACTAAATAAATAAAATGTAAGAATGAAGTATAAATTACCTGATTTCAAATACAAGAAAATAACGTGTCAATAGCATTCATATTACTTAGTTTGCCAATCAAAAAACCTACCTTGACTTCCTCTATGGCAACTGTACTTGGAACGCGGCGATGCTCCTTCCGTCTTGGTGGTCCTTGATCCTCAATGTTTTCCATTCTAAACCCAGGATCTGCTGTCAACACAACCCTTACCCATTCCAAATCACTATCGTGTGTTGCTCTGGATGCATGACTTACATCCTCTCCAGCTTGATCAACATCTGATATGGCATGAACTGCAGTAGGTTGCTTACCACTAAAATTGATGCCAGACTGAGAAACAGGTGCTTCAGGATTCTTAGTTTGGCTGCGCACTTGCTTCTCCACTGAAAGACTAAGATTGACAAGTTTCACTTTTGCATCCGGCTTATGGGTCATTGCCAGGTCAATTGCTTGAGCAGTAGATACAGACATCCTATCAGTACTATTGCGATATGCCTCCTGAGCAGTCCACAAAGGATAAGCCCACGGAGGTGGCTTTGGCAAAAATGCATTCCCATTTGCTAGAGGAATTCCTCCTCTAGAAAGATTTTGAGCACCAGAAGTGTCCTTTGCATTGCTACACCATGTTTAAGGAAATAAACAGTAATCTATATCATTATGAATGATTTAACCAAAAAAAACGTAATAGAAAAGGTAAAAATTGGACCTATGTCAGTTAACTCATGTAGATATCTTCACAGTTACCTTGGTGTTTCACATTTCAAAACTTCGATGCATATCATGTAAGGGGCCTTTTCTCTAGAATTCAAAAGAACAGCTTCATCTTCAGGAATATGAACCACACGATACATCCCCTTTCCCATTGGAAAGCATACTCCTAAAAATATTATCGGCAATATTCAAATAAGAGTACGAATCCATATATTACGATGAACAATTAGAAGTGTAGGGTAATTAAAAATAAAAAATAAATATACAGAAAAAAATAATCATTATAATAGAGAATAATATTTTCAATTAATTCATTATTTATTGCCAGGACTAGGGGTGGGCAAAGATCAAATCGGTTCGGTTTCGAACCGAACTGAACCATAAGCCGATCGGTTCAAGAAATTAAGAACCGATCGGAACAAGACGGTTAAAACCGAACAGAACCGAACCAATTTGGGTTCGGTTCGGTTTTAATATTTGGGTTCAGTTTTGATTTGGATCGGTTCAAAATCGAACCGAACCGAATCGGTTTTTTTAGAAGAATTAACCCCCAAACCGATCAATTTGGTCGGTTCAGTACACGATTTTACAAACCAATCTGTTCACAAGCCCAGTTCACGATTCGAACCGAACTGATATTTTCGATTCGGTTCGGTTAATGTGCCCACCCTTAACCAGGACATACGAGATCGTCAAGTTTCTAATATCAAATTATCACATATTAAAACTATGTGAAAGTCATAACTATCAAAAGAGCAAAGACAAATTCAAAGAAGAAGCCTCAATTTTAAAATAGCCTTGGACACTCAAATCACTGTTAAATCATTGACCTTGTTATTCTAGATATCACAAGTTCAAGTTCAATATCAATGCAATAAACCTGAAACTTATGAATCCTTCAAAAGACTTCCTTTGGAGGAAGCTGAAGAGAAATTTGAGTAAAACAATTAAAAAAATTACAGGTGAGGCACAAGTAAAAAGAAAATTTGAAAGTCCACATATAATCTTAGACGTTCTCCAAAATAACATTTTCCCAAATTTCGACCATGTTTGGAACATAAATATTGTTCACTTTACATTCCAAGGTGGCAAGGTCCCCTTTCCTTAATATACCACATGAGCCTTGAAAAACATGCCACATTTTTTTATAATGGTTAGTAAACACTCGTGCATTGTACCCATCAATGAGCATGTTTTATTCAAATCACCATAATTACGTACCTCCAATGTTTTGAGACTCGGCTATGTGTAAATTGATATCTGCAAGCGACTACAAATGCAAGAGACAAGTAACGGGTGTCAGAAAATATTCCAGCAGAAATTTTCACAGCATATAACTGAAACAGCAATGAAATTCAAAGTAAGCCTGACAAAGCACGAAAACCCTAAACAACCTCACAGAGAGCAATTTTCCGATCTTCAACTGGAAAAATATCCACCAAGCCATAAGATGTTTCGCACAATGACAGCACAAAATCCAATGATTTGTGATAAGCGCCTTTCCGAAATTGTGACGCAATATTAACTGGAAGCGGGGGCTTCGAATTTGACCTCTCATTCTGTTGCTTAGGTGAACCAGGATGTTTCTGCCCACAAAAAACAAAAAAAAAAAAAAAAATTGAGACGGCAGAACTTGGCAAGTAAACATCTATAAGAAAAGGACTTGTCAAGCATTGAATACAACCATTATAATAGCCATCCCCCAAAGTTTGAAAATCAAACACCCCCATGTGATTTCAAGAACTATAAAAATATCTGCTACAAGAAAGTTTGATTACAAATTCCAAAAAAGATTTCAAAGGAATTTAAAGAGTTTACACAGAAGGCATCTGTATTCCTCTCTCTTAACCCTATTCTTGTTTCTCTATTCATTATTTAATCCTATCCACCTAACATTTAAACCCTTTCAAGGCATGCCAATAGTATGAACTATGAAATATCTTTTTTGTATAGGAAACAAATTTTTTTTAGATGATAAGAAATTACAATGAGGTGGACCAGTATTCCACTAAAATGTGTTACGTTAAGCATAAATGGGAGCGATCATCAATGAGATCAAATCAAGAAATTGTCCTAATTCCTAAATGTTGTAACGCCTCTCTCCATCCTATTACCCCATACTACATGAAGAAAAATTTCTCTTCGACCTCTTGAAATTTTGGAGGGCACCTTGATCTGGATATTTCCATGCGTCTATGGCCTATTCCAGAATCATTTCCAATGTCACATTAATACTATATAATTATAGTACTTCTTGCAGCTAAGAGTTCTGAAGCACCCAGTATTATTTTACAGCAATATTAATGAATTAAGTATCAGCACATAAATATGAAAGATGAACAAGCAATGTAAATCATACTCTCAAAACCAACCCAGCAGCAAGCAGTAATAACAGAAATACAGTAAATGTGAACAGACCTCTCTTTGCTTCTTCGACCCAAACAGCTCTGAGTCTTCAACAGACCGATCCCGATCTCTGAAGAGTTTGCGGAAAAAGTTTTCAGTCCCTGGACTACTTTCAAACAAGCCACTGCTGTGGCTGTTTTCACTTGCAGCGGTTGTTTTAGCATCTTCAGGATGCACACGAAACAATCTCCGAAACAAATTAAAATCTGAAGATTCTTCTTCCTCAATACTGGCATTTCCCTCATCATTTTTATCATTCCCATCTTTCTTGTCCTCAAATTTTTCCTTAAAAAATTTCCGAAAGAAACCTTCTTTTTCGTCGTCTTCAGTGGATTTCAAACATTTTTCTTCAGTATTGACAACTTCTTCATCCCCATTCCTATGACTCCCATCCTTCTTCTCCTCAAATTTTTCTTTGAAAAACTTCTTAAAAAATCCATCTTTCTCATCATCTTCAGTGGATTTTGAGCATTTTTCTTCAGCAGTCACAACCTCTTCACCCTCATTCCTATGGTTCCCATCCTTCTTGTCCTCAGATTTTTCTTTAAAGAACTTCTTAAAAAACCCTTCTTTTTCATCATCTTCCAATGATTTTGTTACTGACTTATCATCATAATCACTCTTGTTATCACGAAACAACCTTTTTAAAAACCCTTCGGAGCTTGACATCAATTCATCATCCTCACCCTTACTGTCCCTCAAAAGCCGCTTGAAAAACCCCTCTGAACTAGACGTCATCTCCTCATCGTCACCTCTACTGTCTCTCAACAGCCTCTTAAAAAACCCATCCTTTTCACTCTCTTCCTCGTCCTTCTCGACTGACTTCCTAAACAATAAAGCATCTCTCATTTTTGGCCCCGGTATAAATTTCTTAAAAATCTTATTTTCCTCGGGTGTTGACTGATTAGCATCCTCTTGCATAATATTCCCTGACGACAGTGAAAAAGACAAAGACCTCGGCGTCGGTGGGGAAGATGTCAACGACAACAATCGCTGTTTCGATGACAATAACTTGTTTAACACCTGGTTCTTAGTCCCTGGGCTTGAACCTGAATTAGGTACCTGTACAAGTGGTGGCCATTCACCCATTAAAGTGGCTGCTATTTGACACTTCTCCTGAATCCTACTGATACCCTCATTGTCATCTGAATCCTCCAACTCAGCCATCAAGAACCAATGCACTTTCAAAGCAATCTTCAGTGATTTTGAACAAATATCAATAACAAACTTATCCAAAGACGGGCTTGGTTTATGAATCATCATATAACATATTTGAAAAAGATAACCCTCGATACCTGTTAACGGGAGTGTATACATTCTATTACATAAATAATCACGGACACCCGCGTGATCATGCTTGTAAAGATAACTAACAGCAATCCACTCACAAAAAAAGGAAGAGTCAAAGAACCGAATGAGCCACCCATTCTCACTGGACTCACTTGTAAGGTGAGTCCGTGGAGTGATTTCACGAGGTGACTCATCCGATTCTCGGATACTCAGACCTAAAAGCCGAACCATTGTTCCAGTATCTATCAACCTACCACCATAAACTTATCACACCTCATAATCAACAATCAAACAGAAGCTAATCCAAACTAAGTAATCAAAATGAAAACATAACAGCAAGCAGAGAGTTCATGTAATACAAAACCCTGCAAATCTCTAAAACCTTCAATAAGAAACCCTAATTTCACACCAAATCAGTAACTCACAGCTCCTCTGTAATTCAATTCAAATGTCAGTAACGGAGAGCCTCTAGAATCACACTTCCCGATCAGAAAACCTAATTCTGGCAACACAAGACGAGCAAGTAAATTCTCTGACCTGTTTGTTTCTAGGGAAGATCTAACAGGAAATTTCAAAGATACAACGGAAATGATCGCGGATTTTCTTCTGTTTAGGAACTAAAAAAATGATTTAAGGAAAGAAGAGGAAATGCAGTGGAAATTATGAAGATAATGCAAGAAAAACTGATCGATCGTGAAATGGAAACGGCGTTGTTTCGATGGCGTGTGGCGGTGATGGTGATCTTCGCCTCTACGTTGTTGGAGAATGAGAAACGAAGGTGGGTTAATAATTTTTACTTATTTTATTTATTTATTTTTTTAAAATTTATTTTGAATCATTTTATTTAATATTGTGAAATTGTGATGACGTGCGCCGTCGGAGCGAGGGCTGCGCATAAAAATTATTTTCAACTACGACAGGGCGGCACTATTAGTAATATATTCTAAATATTAATTTTATAAATTCTCCGGATATTATCGTTTTATATCTGCATCTAAATTCTCTGCAAATAAATAAACAAACAAAAATCAATCAAAAAAAATAAATATTAAATTTATAATGATTTTGATTGATGATTTTGCGTAGGAAAAATGGATTTGGTTAAAACAGATGAAAAATAATGAAAATATATTTCGATATAGATGAATTATTACCAACGTATTAACACTACAACATTAATTTTGTTGTAAATTAGATGGTCTCTTACACTTTATATTCTATTTTAGCTTATCACACATTACTTAGGGATAATGATTTAACCTAACTTATCTCTATAAATAGAGAGCAAACCTTGTATAATTAATTCATTCACAATCAATAAGAAAAGCCTACAGCTTTCAAAGTATTCTCTTCTTCTATTTCTCTTTACTTTTATAACACGTTATTAGCACGATTCGTTATAATCAAAGACGAATCATCATATGTGAAGGCCTGAAGCCAATTCGCTATAATCACAAGCTGTGAATATGACTTATGATTTATATGCAGCTTCTGTTTATAATCAAAGTCGAAAGAAAAATCATTATGATTTATGATTGATATGATGGCTTATGATTTATATGCGCTTTTTGATTTGCATTTTTGATTCTTATGTTGCCTGAATCCAAAATCTTATTATTTTTTAATATTGCAACTTGAAGTTTTGCAGTATAAATAATTCAGAACTTGAAGTTCTGAATCCCAATATTAAAATCAGAATCCGTAGTTCTAATTCAGAACCTGAAGTTATGAATCTCAATATTAAAAATTAGAACTCATAATTCTAATTTAGAACCTGAAGCTCTAAATTTCAATCTTAAAATTAGAACCCGTAGTTCTAATTCACTGTGTTATATTTTATGTATTTTTATGAGTATGCTCTGTGGTTGTCATTAAGTTGAACCCTCCACATCAGAAAATAAGTAATACTTTATGTTTTCATGATTATGATAAGATATAAGAGATAGATTAGAACATGAGATTCTAAACTCATTAATTAATTATTAGATTAGAACCTGCAGCTTTAGATCTACAAAACAATTATAGAACTCGAAGTTCTATAAGTACACTATAATTAAAGAACCTGAAGTTATAATCTCAATCAATTAGACTTTAAATTAAAACTTGCAGTTTTAAATCTATTTATAATATCATATTTATGAATTTGAAGTTATAAATATTAATCTTATCAATCAATGAAATTCTGAAATATAATTCTCTTTTAGGACCTAATGTTTTAAATAATAATGTAAGATTGGAACTTGAAGTTCTAGGTCAATGAATTATTTTCCAAGAGAACCTGAAGTTCCAAAAATGTGTGTGTAATTTTTTGTTTATATATAGTTATGTGATGTTTTTTTTTTCCATTATATTTTATTTTCTCTTATATCTTTATTCTTTTGAGTTATATTATATATATTATTATTATTATTATTGATGCCAGAATTTTGCAATAATAAAGAGCTAATCAGATCTAAAGTTCAAATTAGTTTTTATTATCAAAACATGTAGCTCTGAACTATAATTTTTTAATAAAACGTGATGTTCTCATAGAACACGAAAATCAGTTTCTTAATATTCCCGGTAGTGAATGTTAATTTCAACTATGTATAGATATAATAGAGAAACTCCACTGCAGTAAAGGAATAAGGCTCTGATAAGTGAAATCATAACACATGTGTGAATACAATTTATAATTTTGTATTACTCTCTTTATATCCTTTTATTTACTTTAAAATTATTTATTTTCATTTACTTCCTCCTTACACTCTTGAATTGTTATTTTAAGTTTATTAAATTTTGAATCATCACCAGAAGTGATATGTTTATGATAAAATGTTAGATCTTTCAAATATCCAGAAGATATTTAGTACTTTCAAATATCTTGAAGATATTACTTTGACTGATACAAAAATGCAATGATTATGTACTTGATGTACATAAAATTTGTATCTTATTTGTAGATATCATTGATCAACCTTTATAAAGATTTTTAGAAATCATATAGAACTTGAAGTTCAAAGATATCCACTGAAATTGTTATCATATCAAGACACAAGTATATATTTACTATTGACAATTACAAATAAATTAGAACCTGGAGTTCTTAGTTGTAACTCTGAAAACCAAAGTTTCCACATCTATCATTTTCATATATGAACCTGAAGTTCGGAAAATTAATCATATAAATTAAAAATGGAAATTCTACTATAATTTTTAAATCTAAACCTGAAAGTTAAAGTTATGAATTTTAAAAGAGAATTTGAAATTTTAGGGAACAAAATAAAATTTGAAATTATAAGTTACAACTTTAAACATTTAGAACCTAAAGTTCTAAAGCTTACAGTATCATATATATGAACCTGGAGTTATACATGAATTTGAAATTTTTGTTCTGGATGTCTTATTATACCATTTTATTTCATGGTGTATAGATATTGAAATGTGAATCCAAGCCATGCGCTTGGAAAGTACCATTAAGGAAAATAAATATCTATGAAAGATGAATATTTCCTCTGTCATATTTTTACAAGAGAACTTGAAGCTCTGACTACTATAAAAGACATAGATGATCTATTGTTATTGAGTGTAACTCAACTTTATCTAAAATTTCCCCACAACTAAAATTGTGAGTTGAATTTTCTTTTGGAAATAAGATATTTATCATTCCCTGAAGTGAATATAAAATATATCATAATTGATATGTAAATGTAAAATAATGACATGATTAATGTCATGACAATACTCACGAATCCCTATGATGATAAAGTCATAAAAATGGATATAACTAGTAGAAAAAAAACATTAGAGTGGCTAAAGACCTAGCAGATCTTATTCACCTTATGGTGTGTTTATTTGATGGATTGTGGAATGAGAATGAATGATTGAGAATAAAAAAAGTGTTTACTTACTAAAAACTAAAAAGACAATGAGAATGAAAATGTGGGCTTTACCTAAAATAGGGAATGAGGAATGAGATTCTCATTCCCATGACCCCCATGGGAATGAGACTCTCATTCCCTGAATTAACATTTTTACCCTTGAAAAAAATAATAAAATCACATTTTAATCTTTTAACCCTCTTACATATCAACAGTTTATCAACCCCCTACGCCGACACGCCACCATCATCATCCTACCATCATTTTATCGAGAATCTTGATTTTTAAAGTCAAGATCTTATAAACCCTTTTTGCATATCAACGACAAAGTAAGTTATTAATTTTTTGCATTTTTTATTTTTCTTTTTAAAGTCATTCACTGTTTTTTTTTGGAATAAAATTAATCAACAAAGTAATTATTAATTTACGTTTTACTAGATATAATGTTTAGATATGTGTGTATATATATATATAAAGTTTTTTATTCATCAACTCTTCGTCCAGGAAAATGAGAAGAACGACTTAATTTCATGTCCAAAGTAATGATAAAACAAGAAATGTTTTACTTTTAAAAATATGCAATGAATATTATTTGTATAATATATATATATATATAATTAAAAACACATAATTTTAATTAAGGGTAGTTTTGTAATTCACTAACAATCCATTCCGATTCCAAGATAAAGTAAACACATCAATGAAAATACTATTTGATTTCGATTCTGATTCCTGCAGGTAAGTAAACAATTGATTCTGATTCCGATTCATCATTCCGATTCTAGTCCATTCCGATTCCAGCTCATTCTGATTCCAAGTATGTAAACGCACCATTAATGTGTCGAATCTCTTTGAAATTAAAGAGAGAAAATTATATGTCAATTAGTATTTTATATTATGTACTTTATTTATGTTTTACTTCTAAATATTAATATTGCTTGTAGTAAAATTATATATCATATATGGTCTTGCTGACGTAATTGAAGGCCCTGAAAAATACCATAATCTTGTTAGTAATTGGAACTTCTAACAGATTATCTTTCAGATATTGCCATTTAAATTAGACAATTTTCATCTCCTTAAAAGAAAGGAAGCTTCCTGAAGTAAGCCCACAATTTCTTAAAATTAGTTTACTATGTCTCATTTAGATTCTCGCATCAGTCAATGTAAAAATGAAATGCAAATGATAGTTCATTTGTAGTAAATTGTAAATCAAATATGTGATGTGTTTATACAGACATCAAAAGTAACCAAGTCACATATACTAGTTGTTACTACACTAACCAATGTGATTGTTCCTATTGAACAATCTAGTGGAAAAGCAGCTAATGAATTATCTATTACAAAATGTGGTAGAACACTTGGTTCTAAAGATACTATTCCTCAAAAGAGGAAAAAGATAGATCCATATCCAATTGAAAATAATGTTCGAGCAATAATTATACCCACATCTTCTGAATCACTTGTTCCAGAAGAACTGATAGTCCTAGAAGAGACACTAGCCATTGAAGAGGCTCAAAAATCCAAAAACGATGAAAAGTCTGCAAACTAGACTTATTGAAGAGAAGTGTGGGATCGAAAGAAAATAATCATCGACAATAGTTCGAGCTTTGTTTGACGTTTTGATTACCAATCACTCAAGACATATTGGAGGAAAGATGAGGGATCTTGGTCCCCCTCCCATTCTTAGGCCCATCAGTTTCATGATAAAAATGGGTCATATCCATTCACAAATGGGGATACACAATATGAGGTTGAGGATCCATCTAAAATCAACCTTCTTAAAACCCTAAAATTAGTTTAGAGAAAATGAGAAGAAAACAACATCAATTCTTGGAGTTATTTCCCCCTTATGTGAATCCTGCAACGACTCAGACTTCAGAAATGGTCTTCTGAGCTATAGCATACGCAAAGGTACGACCTGAAGGCATCTTCTTTATTTATGCACTCTTTGGAGTTTCTGCCTTTAGCACAATATGTACGCCCGACCAGACATGTACACACCCGGTTATTGGGACTAAAAAGTGCATATTTATTAAGATAAAATTTAATCATTTTACACTTTTAGTTTCATTAATCTCCTTAATTTAGCACATATGTTAAATAATAAATATATTTATGTTTATTGTGATTTTTAATTTTTATGCAGGTGAAATAATACTTTGGACGCATATCTAGAAAAATGGACTTGAAATTTAGATTTTGGAGACCGGAAACTTATTAGGGCGTTCTAACAGTGTACAACTTCGGAAATTCCAACTCTACTTAATATTTGTATTTTGACCATAACTGTTTACTCCCATATCGGATTAAAGTGATTCAAGTTCCAGATGAAAGAAGACTCAAAGATCTACAACTTGGAAATTCTTAAGATTTTCTAATTCTGAGGTTTTCAAGGTCGAAATAGATGAAGAAATCATATGCATTGCATGTAATTTTAATTATTAGAAAATAAATAAGATAAATAAATAATAAATAAATAAATAAATAAATGTCACAATTCACTTTAGGTGGATTATGACAAATGTTTGCTACATGATCAACAAAAATAAAAAAAAATAAAAAAAAAAGTCAAAAAAGGAAAAAGAAAAAATAAATTAGTTAAAGTATATTGTTTGTATTTGATTTGGAAAATTATAATGAATAATTGAGAGATGAGAATTTCTACTATAAATAGAGGTTTTCACCTCTCATTTACTTCACTCTTCTTTCATTTTCTCTTTTGTAGAATTTGGAAGAAGTGTCTTGTGTATTTTATTTTTCTGAATAATTTTTTTTAGTAATACGAGTATGTGTGTTTTTAATTATAGTATGAGTAGCTTTTAATATTTAAGTTTAGATTAATCTCACCTATATTATAATATATAAATTGTAATGATTAATAATTAATTGAGATCTGAACTAATTATTGACAAACATTTCTACCGCCTATATGACTGGTTTTATACAATTTTGGCATAATTGAGTACCTAACTGGACTTGTTATAGACAAACATTATCAACATCTTTATGGTTGGTTTTATATTTTTGGCATATTTAGTACCTTGGCAGGACTAGTTATCGACATAAATGACTACTGACTTTATAGCTAGTTTTATATGTTTTGGCATAGTTAATTCCGGAAGTAAATTAATTGGGTTATAATGATAATTTATATATTATAAAAAGCTAAATGAGAGATTCAAAATAAGGAAATAACAAAGGAATTGGTAAAAAAAAAAAAAGAACTATGAATCTTAGACCATGGATGATACTAATGAGTTAGGATACTTTATTAGTATTTTGATCATGTTGGATTTTGTTGAACTATTTTTTTGTTTGTGCAATTTGGATTCTATTTTGGTTGAACTATTATTATTATAATTTGGTTAAACTATTTGGATACTTTGGTCGAATGATTTGGGTTATAATTTGCTTGAACTATTATTATACTTTGGTCGAATGATTTGGGTTATAATTTGCTTGAACTATTAT
Organism: Zanthoxylum bungeanum; assembly: GCA_019454045.1. Classification (NCBI taxonomy): domain Eukaryota; kingdom Viridiplantae; phylum Streptophyta; class Magnoliopsida; order Sapindales; family Rutaceae; genus Zanthoxylum; species Zanthoxylum bungeanum. Next base: position 71,695 of record SKCR01010867.1, on the reverse strand, counting down.
TATTGTAATTTTCAAAAATAAAAAGACAGCAACTTATGTTAAATAGATGAATAACTATTGGTTTCATTCCATATAATCTCAATTCAAAAAAGTTACATTTTGATTCATGCTCGTTCAAAAAGAAAATATAGTTGTAAAGGTTGAGGCATCCCCACCTAACCATGATGTAAAATATAACATTGTCAATTCATTGACTGAAATGGCGTATTAAAAGAATATGTCATTGAACTAGATAGACATTGCTCATAATCTGATTAAAAGTTCGTTGGTTAGCATCACAAAAGTAAAAAAATCTACGTTATCCTTTCAAATTTTATAAATTCTTATAATATAAATCTTTTAAAATCTAATAAGTAAAAAATTTTGATTAAAAAACTGTAATAAAATCTTATAAGTCATTACATTCTTAAATAGTCTTTTAAAATCCACTGAACTTATTTATCCATAATTAATTTATTAAAATCTCAATTGAATACACTACCTTTAGTTTTCATTTTAGACTGCTCTTGTAGATGCTTTTCAAACTTTGAAATTTTGACCAAATGTTGGCCCACTAAGTCTAAACTACCTCTTCGCATCAATACGCGGGCAGTTTTTTAGCCTCAAATAGAAGGGTTAAAAATGTCAGACGGTGACGCTAAATGTTGTCATTTAAAGCTCCTTTAAAATAGTTCAACAAAATCCAACATGATCAAAATACTAATAAAACATCCTAACTCGTTGGTATCGTCCATGGTTCAAGATTCATAGTTTTTTTTTACCATTTCCTTTGTTATTTCCTTATTCTGAATCCCTCATTTTGTTGGGATTTATGTCATAGAGCTTCATGTATTGTAAACAGAATTGATTATTGTAATAATAATAAATGCATTATTCATTTTATCAAAGTTGTTTGATTTATATCGCATATTGTCCAATTGTCTTGTTTACCTTGATTAATATTTCAGAATTATTGGAGCTCGGAACCGTAGGTCCATTTGGTCCCCGTGGTAGCTCGATTAACTGTAGCAAACCTAATATAATTAGATTGTTTAATTATATGCTCACATTATATTTATTTTTATATTATTAATGAGATTAATAATATTTATTATCACAAATGAAAACTATGTTAAATTAGTTTAACTTAATATTTTTTTAGAATTTTTTGATTATGAGATAATCAAGTTAGTAATAATTATGAGATAATTACTACAACATAATTGAAGGTAAATAAATCATTATTAATATATTTATTTTTATTTACCATTGGAGACAAAGCCATATGGCTTACCATGTCATCCAAGCAATTATGTCTATTAGGTGGCTTGGATACACCTAATAGTTTTGTCATTAGCTAATGCATTTTATGCTTTGGTATGGCCTCCACATTTATGTGTTTGCCATTGAAAGAAAGCATTGAATGCTTAATGACAAAGTCATTGTCTTTAGCTTAACATTTCTTATGCTTTGGTATGACATTCACATTTTTGTGTTGGCCATTGCAAGAAAGTATTAGATGCTTAATGACAAGGTTAGTTGGCTTGTGTAAGAGAATATAATCTCTACCATTTCTCTCACTTCCTAAGGTTAACACTTTGCATTCATTCACACAATTGTTGTGAGAAATATTTGAGAGAAAAGAGAGAGAGTTCAAGCATTCACAAGTGTTGTGAAATTTCTAAAGCCAAACACCATTGTGGCATCTTAGTTCTCTAAATAGTTTAGAGATTTGATCTTAGTGAGTGAAGCCCACACTTCAGTTTGTTGGTTTCGAGTCATAGTTCGGAAGATCGAGTGGTTGATCCAAGTGTTGGACACCAAATGATTGATTTTGGCTACTACAACAAAGGGAGAAGGCAAAGAAAATTTTGAAGATCCATATCGGACCCGGTGCCACCATAAGCAACTTCTGCTGCGCAAAAGGAAACGATTTCCTACAATTGGCATCGAGAGCTTAAGGTTGAAAAGTGTTCTTAACCCTTCTCCTTTATAGTTTCAAGTTTTAATAATTTATATATGATATAGATTCTTAGAATGCATGCTGTGATAAGTAGGCATAATTAGATTCATGAGATGAATGTTTTTTTAATATTCATGTGATGAATGTTTACTTTGATTCATGTGATGAACGTATTGCGTTGATCGTTAATTTTTTCGGCTCTTATTTTTAGTATTGGGAATGTAAGGTCAAACACCACACAAACATTTTCAGCCCAGACCTGGGTTAGAATGAATGTTTAAATTATTATTAACATGTCATATAGCCTAGGGTGCCTACTCTTGTATTTTCATATGACATAACATGTAGACATACATGAGATTCAAGTCATAAAATATGATTTTATGTAAATTTAAAAGTTAAATAATAATATAAGATGCATGTAAACAGATTAATAAGATTAATTGGTTTAAAGGTTAAAAAATTGTGAATTCAAGTTTTAGAAACAAATGGACCTTATGAGTACATTATTTTCCTTGGTATATCGGATGGAAACCCGAACGTAAATTTCATAGCCGGTTCCGAATGGACGGTAATATGGTCTACACTCGGGATACAATGCCATGTACCGTTGGAATAAATAATGTGCTTTTATCGATTAAATGGTTTAATGACATTTGGTCCGTTCGTTGAATTCTAAATTTTAAAACCTATAAGTGGACTAGTAATTTAAGATTTAAATTCATTAGATCACTATAAAAACTTTATTAAATTAGTTTAATTAAGTTAATTGGTTAGTAGAGACTAATCGGGATTAGTGAATAAAATTTTAAGAGTTAAAATTGGTTATATCACTAAATTATCAACTAGTATTAATTAAGGTTATGACTTTAGCCGATCATAATTTAAGATTCATAAAATACTAGTGAGATAGAAACCTTACACTTTTAATAGTGAGTAGGAGAGGAGTATACCACAATATATCCCGCGATCTCCATTTTTATCCAGAAATGTGAGATTCAATAGGCTCCCTGAGACGACTTTACTTCGTCCCCCTACGGATGGTATCCTTTTTGGGTCAATATCAGGTTTGGATTCCGAAAGGATAGAGGCTCTAGATGTATCTGGTGATTTGACCTACCCTACGACATCACTTCATTAGTTAAGTCCAAGGGTTCCGAAATAATGGGTCACACTCACAAAGGAATGATTAAGTTGTTAATCAAAGCTTCCTTGATCTAAATAACGGTAGTTGATTAATATAGGAATGAGAGTTATTTCAGATATATTAATCAATTGAAAATGTCTCAGTCTATCATGTGAATACTTGTCCTACCCTACGGCGGCATTTATTTGTGGGATGATAGATAACCGTGGCATAATAATTCTTTTAGGTTTCTAATTCATTATACATTGATCATGCATCATGTTTAATTTTATGCCTAAATATTTGATAATTTTAATATGCGAAAAATGAATATTGAATGTGCGTTTATTATTTTTTCAGCCATGGCATCTGCAATAATCTACATTATCGAACAACAAGAAAAATTAACCGGGGATAATTATGTTAAATGGAAAAGTGACATTAATGCTATCTTGGTCTGCGAAGACCTTAAATTTGTCCTAATGGAGGAATGTCCTCTTGAGCCAACACCAAATACTGGCAGAGCTGCACGTAATGCCTATAATAATTGGATTAAAGCTGATGAAAAAGCCCATAGCTATTTGATAGCATGCATGTATGAGGTTATTGCTGCACAATATGAGCCTATGGCCACAACATCAATGATTATGCAGTCATTACAGAACATGTTTGGGCAACCTTCAGACCGACAACAACATGAGGCAATTACCTCTCTATTGACCGCTAGAATGAATGAAGGCACATCAGTCCGAGACCAGGTATTAAGGATGATGGCTCATCTTAATATGGCTGAAACCCATGGTGCACGTATCAATATGCAAAGCCATGTGACAATGATCATGGAAACCCTTCCGAAGAGTTTCATGCAGTTTAAAAGCAACTGTTCTATGAACAAGTTGACTTTCACGTTGACTGAACTGCTAAATGAGCTCACCAATTACGAGTCTGTTATGAACGGTCCTCGTAGGCCCAATGCCGAGGAAAAATATTGCCGAATCTTCTAAATCTGCAAAGAAGAAGAAGAAAGGCAATTGGAAGGCAAAGGCAAAACCAATGAAAAAGAAGAACAACAAAAGCTCCAAAGGAACCAATGCCAAAAGAAAATGTTTCCATTGTGAAAAACAAGGGCATTGGAAAAGGAATTATCCAAAATACCTTGCAGAGCTTAAAGAGAAGAATAATACAAGTAAATATGATTTACTTGTCATTGAGTCTCTTTTGGTGGAGGATGATAAATCCATATGGATTGTTGATTCTGGTACCACTAACCATGTTTGTTGTTCTTTGCAGCTACTTGACTCATAGAGGGACCTTGCTGAATGTAGCTTTACCATGAAAGTTGGGACATGAGATGCTGTTTCAGCTAAAGCAGTGGGAGATTCCAAATTAAACTTTAATAAAAGTTATTTGTGTTTAAATGGTGTGCTATATATTCATGGTTTTCGTAGGAATTTGATTTCTGTAACAAAACTTATGGAATGTGATTTTTCTGTTTCGTTTAATAATAAGTCAATTATTATTAGTAGAAATGGATTAAATATATGCACGGGAAACTCCGAAAATAATCTATATGTATTAAGGCCGTTAATGCATGAATCACTGTTTAATACTGGAATATTTAAGACTGAAGATCTAAAACTAAACGACAAAAGATTTCTCATGATGATACCTATTTATGACACCTTAGACTTGGTCACATTAACCTTGACCGGATTGATAGACTAATTAAGAATGGAGTTTTAAATCAGTTAAAACTCGGTACTTTACCTGTCTGTGAATCCTGTCTAAAAGGTAAAATGACCAAGAGACCTTTTACTGGAAAAGAGATAAGAGCCAAAGAAACTCTTGAGCTAATACATTCGGACGTTTGCGGACCGATGAATGTAAAAGCCCGAGGTGGTTTTGAATACTTCGTCACTTTCATTGACGATTATTTTAGATATGGGTATGTTTACCTAATGCAGCACAAGTCAGATACATTTGAAAAGTTTAAAGAGTATCGTGCTGAGGTTGAGAACCAGTTAGGTAAAAGCATCAAAATTCTACAATCAGATCGTAGAGGAGAATACCAGAGATTTCGAGGAATTATTAGTTGAGCATGGAATTATTTCACAGCTCACAGCACCTGGAACACCACAATAAAATGGCTTTGCAAAAAGTAGAAATCAGACCCTACTAGACATGATGAGATCAATGTTTAGTTATAGCACTCTACCTAGTTCATTCTGGGGGTATGCATTGCAAATGCAATGTATATCCTAAATGTAGTTCCTTCTAAGTCTATTTCTAAGACTCCCTTAGAGTTGTGGAATGGTCATAAAGCTATTTTGTGACATTTCCGCATATGGGGGTTTCTGGCACATGTTCTAAAGACGAAGACTACTAAGTTGGAACCACGTTCACATGTGTGCCTATTTGTAGGTTATCCTAAGGAAACTAGGGGTTGATTCTTTTATAGCCCAGAAGATAATAAAGTATTTGTGTCGAAAAATGTTAAATTTCTTGAGGAGGACTATATGAGAGAGTTCAAACCTCGAAGTAAAGTGTTACTTGATGAGTTACTGGCTGGTGCGACCAGTATTCCATTGTCAAATGTTGACAAAGACATAACACCTTCTACATCTGAAAGTCAGATGCAAGTTTATTAGGATACCATACCACCTAGACGTAGTGGGAGGGTGACAACATGAACGCTATCTAAGAAATGGTGAGGTGCAAGTTGTTACATCTTGTGATGGTATAAATGATCTATTGGCCTATCATAGTGCAATGAAAGATACTGATAAAGAGGAATGGCTCAAAGCCATAAACCTCGAGATGAAGTCTATGTACTCTAACTCAGTCTGGGAACTTGTAGACTAACCTAATGGAGTAAAACCCATAGGTTGCAAGTGGATCTACAAGAGAAAAAGATGAATAGATGGGAAAATACAGACTTTCAAGGCTAGGCTAGTGGCAAAGGGTTATACCTGAAAATATGGAATTGACTATCAAGAAACTTTCTCGCCAGTAGCCATGCTTAAATCCATCAGGATTCTTCTTTCCATTGCCACATATTATGATTATGAGATTTGACAAATGGATGTCAAGACTGCATTCTTGAATGGCAATCTTGATGAGAGTATCTATATGGTACAACCAGAGGGGTTCATTACCCAAGGTCAATAGCAAAAAGTTTGCAAGTTGCAAAGGTCCATTTATGGACTTAAGCAAACATCTAGATCTTGGAACATAAGGTTTGATACTACGATTAAGTCTTATAACTTTGAGTAGAACATCGATGAGCCTTGTGTCTACAAGCGCATCATTGATGGGAATGTATTTTTCCTTATGTTATACGTTGATGATATTTTACTCATTGGGAATGATGTAAAGACCTTATCGGCTAAAGTGTTTGAAGGTCACCTAAAGGGTTTAGGATTACATGACATGTCCCATTTGCTCTAGTCCAAGTGGGAGATTGTTGGGATTTATGTCCTAGAGCTTCATATATTGTAAACAAAATTGATTATTGTAATAATAATAAATGCATTATTCATTTTATCAAAGTTGTTTGATTTATATCGCATATTGTCTTGTTTACCTTGATTACTCTTGTACCTTTAGACTTAGTGTATGTTTGATGCACGAGAGGATTTAAGTATGGAGTTAGTAATCCAAATAGTCCATAGAGAGCAAACAAAGATGGTATTTTGTTTGTGGTTTATCTATAGCTGCGGTCCATTCTATACTTGTATGACGACCTTGATCCGGGATCGTTCATGTAGTGACATGGAAATAGAGGCACCTTGTATGATGAGATCATATAGGACTGGACTCAGATAAATATGAATTTCTTTTAATATCTGTTAACCGAAGAAATTTATTTTATCTAATAGATTGTCATATATGGATTCGATCTTAATATTGAGTGTATTACGAACTCATACATGACAGACTATGTCATTTGATTTACTATGGTGAGGTTGGTGTTGCATTTCCGGCCAATAACTATGTATTTTGGGGATTATTGGACAATTATGACCCATAACATCACTATTTGTAAAAGACATGGTGTTTTTGTACAAATTAACTATGTGACAAAGGAAATTGCTATTTTATCATTTTGCAATTGGATTACTTAGATATATAAATGATAAAAGTCTATATGGTTAAACCGAATTAATAAGATATGAGACAGTATTAATCCACGAACGGTTTAATCATTAAATATCCCTAGTTGTAGTATTATCGAGACTGGACATCGATAATGTGGAATAGACTAGTATTACACTTGTGCGCGTTATGGAAGCTTAACGGTATTTGATGAGTGATAAATCTATCACTATTTCCCACTCATTTAACCTAATATTTTGTATAGTTTCTTGAGCTTTGTGAATATTTTTATGTGTTTTGTGTTATTTTGTAGATAAATAAAGTTTCAGGACATTCTGGAGGTGATTTGGAGCAAAACAGTGAAAATTGGGAAAAAGGGCAATTCAATAATTTGTCCGCGTCGCGACGCCAGGACCCTACGCGTCGCAACGAATAAAGTATGCCGGACATGCTAACGTGCGCCGAGGGACACGTGTCAGAATCTGAGAAATTGGACTTGCTAACGTGCGCTACATTGCTAACGTGTGCCGTGCCACGTGTCATCATCACAGAAGATCAGCTAAAATGCGCCGTCTGCAACGTGTAGAAATCTCATTGGACCAAAGCAAGCACGTGCCACGTGTCGAGTTTTCATTGGACCGAATCACCGGCAAATCACATACTGCCATGTGTTAATCTCTCATTGGACCAATCCTAAACGCGTGCCACGTGTCAGATGTTCATTAGACCGAAAGCTCAGCCAATCACCGTCTGCCACGTGTCATCTTCTCATGCCAATCACAATGCGCGTGGTCAACCCGCGTAGACCAAAGTCAACAAGTCCAGTGTAGCGACGCTGGACGCAAAAATTGTCTATAAATTGAGCTCGAGATTTCAGTTTTAGTTGCACCATTCTCTTTCATTTCTTTGATGTAAATAGGGAGTTTCTCTCTCTAATTTCTTTTAATTTAAGTTTTGTAATTAATTTTTAATTAAATTCTGTAATAGTAATTAATTTTTGTAATATTAATAGTAATTTATCTTGTTTTTACTATTTCAGTTTTACTATTCAACCATGATGAGGTAACTTCTCCTTGCTAAGGTGAAAGGTAATTCTTTTACTGTTACTATTTAGATTAATCTCCCTTAAATATAATATATTTACTAGTTAAAATTTGACTTAATAAGGATACCGCCATATTGGTCGGTTGGCTATTAAATTTAAATTGGTTTAAACCTGACTAATCAAGGATACCGCCTATATGGCTGGTTGATAATTAAATTTTCTTACCGCCTATATGGCAGGTTCATGGACAAATCATACCGCCTTTATGGCTGGTCGGACTTAATTGAATTAATCAGGTTACCGCCTATATGGCTGGTTGGTAATATTATCACAAGTTTATATATATTTTATGGGAGATATCTAATAATAAATAGTAAAAGTAATTGATTTTACCTTAGCATTTTATTTTATTGTTATTTACTTTTCAGTATTTACTTTACCGCATTTACTATTTCGCATTTTTACTTTATGACTTTTATTTTTAAGTTTTTACTAGCCCTAGTCATGTGTCATAACTAAGTTAGTTATCTAGGGTTGTGATGAATTTCGATATCACCGGTTTATAAGGGTTAGATTATAGTTTGGGTAATATAAAGATTTATTTATTGAGTCTTAATCTTAATGCTTTTTATTAACTGGCCATTAATAAAATTGATTAGGTAAACTTAAAATGAACTAAACATAGGGATTTTAAGTTTGAGACCTTAGACTCAATAGCCCACGATCTTCCTTGAGGATAAATAACCATTTTAATAGATTTCCTTATAGGATAGACATATACCTGTCTGGCGGGGGTAGCCATAATTGGAACTTAAACTTAATGAATCCAGATAATTTGGTTGACATAGACATATGGTTCAATTGAGTTAAACTGGGTATTTGTGTCTGACCATCGACAGAGGCTTTCACATAATTTAGTGTTCCAGGTTAATAAATCAATATATTACCCAGCTATAGGATAACCACTTCATCTTTAAATAATATTGAAAAGATTCACAACCCTAGATAGTTTTTAATATTGAATTTTCTTAAAACTTACATTCGAACAATTTTATTTACTTGTCTTTAAATTTAGAATCGTCGCCATTTCAAATCAATCAAAAACCTGTTAGATACTAGTAATCATTTGACCTCATAAAATTAATAGCTTAGGTATTAAGTCCTCGTGGGATCGATACTTTTTATACTACTTGAACGATACGTACGCTTGCGTTATACGTGTGTGTTTACGCCGGTCAAGTTTTTTGCTCCATTGCCGGGGACTTATTTATCTTTCACTATTAGTTTTAAGGTTAAATACCTTTACTTGTATCTAATTTTCTTTTTTACTTATTGTTTTTATTTTCTTGTGTTTCAGGTTCTCAGAAACTTCATGAGATGAACCAGAAGCTTTGAACTTCAACCGCTTGACTCGAAAATTGAAAGAACTATCAGACAGTTGAGAAGGGAACGGCGAGAAGGCCAAGAAGCTTTAGTCAACATGGAACCTGAACCTTTGAATGTTGCACCACCAATTCCCATTCGAGACAGAACCATTCTGGTGGTTGACAGACTCATTTCTTGTATTGTACTTCCTCTCTTACCAGCAAATGCGGGTGACATCAAAACATGCATTTAGATGATTCAACAGTCAGTTCAGTTTGGAGGAAATGCAATTGAAGACCCTAATACCCACATCAGCAACTTCCTGGAAGTTTGCGGCACTTTCAATTACAACCGAGAAGCTGAAGAAGTAATGAGATTGCGTGTTTTCCCATACTCCTTGAAGGACAGAGCTAAAGCTTGGCTACATTCACTACCAGCAGGTTCCATCACAACTTGGAACATTTTAGCCACCAAATTTCTTGCAAAGTACTTTCCACCAGCCAGAACTGGAAAACTGAGAAATGACATCACATCTTTTGTACAACAAGACTCGGAAACTCTCTACGAAGCTTGGGAAAGGTACAAAGATTTGCTCTGGAAATGTCCTCACCATGAGATTCTAAAATGGCTTCAAGTCCAAACTTTCTATAATAGACTTTCTGGATTAATGTGAACCACAATCGTTGCTGCTGCTGGAGGAGCCTTGATGGCAAAAGGAGAAGATCAAGCCTGGGACCTAATCGAAGAAATGGCCAACAATAATTTTTTGTGGCCAACAGAAAGGAGCATGATCCAAAGAATTGCAGGAATTTATGAAAGTGGAGTCAATACAGCAGTCAATACCAAGCTGGATCAGATATGCAAATTCATGGAGACTTTTACCACTGGATCCACAAGTTCACCATATGGACGAGCACCGGAACCAAACCAACTTGAAGAGACGGTGAATTATGTCAATAATTTCAACAGACAGGGGAACAATCCATATTCCAACACCTACAACCCAGGGTGGAGGAATCATCCTAATTTTTCATGGAGTAACAATTCAGGGCAAAAGAACAATCCACCACCTGGATTCCAACATAACTATCCACCACCTGAATTTCAGCAACAAAAAAAAGGCCAGGAGCAGACAAATGAACCAGGAATAGCAGAAGTACTGGCTCAGTTAAAAAAGTACGATGCTGTGATTCAGAGCCAATCAACTTCTATTAAAGCACTGGAGAATCAAATCGGCCAACTGGCCAATGCTCAGAGTTACAGACCACCAGGAAATCTTCCCAGCAACACAGAACCTAATCCAAGGAACTGAGGAAATGAGCAAATTCAAGCCATTACTTTGAAAAGCGGTACTGAGATCAACAAAGATGTAGGGATCAAGGCAACAATTGAGGAAATTCCAAAAGATGCAGTTCCACAGATGAAGGAAAAAGAAGCAAAGGAAAAAGAAAAAGATCAGATCATTCCACCTCCACCTTTTCCTCAGCGACTTCAGAAAAACAAACTGGACAAGCAGTTTGCTCGTTTCTTGGAGGTATTCAAAAAGCTGCATATCAACATTCCATTTGCAGAAGCCTTGGAAGAAATGCCCAGCTATGTCAAATTCATGAAAGATATTCTTTCACGAAAACGGAGATTGGGAGACTACGAAACAGTAGCATTAACGGAAGAATACAGCGCCATTATTCAGAGGAAACTTCCCCCGAAGTTGAAAGATCCTGGCAGTTTCACAGTTCCATGCACCATTGGAGAACATTACATCGGTAAGGCTTTATGTGATTTAGGAGCCAATGTTAACTTGATGCCTTTTTCTATTTACAGGAAACTATAGATTGGAGAAGCAATGCCGACCTCAGTTTCATTGCAACTTGCGGACCGAACACTTGCATTTCCAAGAGGTGTTTTTGAAGATGTGCTGGTGAAAGTAGACAAACTAATTCTCCCAGCAGATTTCATCATCATTGACATGGAAGAAGACAAAGAAATACCTATCATTCTTGGGAGACCATTCCTGGCTACAGGTAAAATTGTGATTGATGTACAAAAAGGAGAACTAACCATGAAAGTGCAGGACTAAGAAGTGACCTTTAATGTTTTCAAAGCCTTGAAATTCCCGAGTGATGAAAAAGAAGAGGAATGCTTCAGAGTTGATGTTGTTGAAAGTATCGTTCAAAATACTGAGCCAAATCCCACAGATACACTTGAAGCTTAGATCACCAACATGACTGACAGTGAGCTAGATGCTGAAATCCTGGAATGTATCAACTACCTTGACAAACCATTCCGATTCAAAGGGACACCACCAGTTGAAAGCTTGGACTGCCCAAGAAAGATCGAATCAAGCCTTCGATTGAAGAACCACCACAGCTGGAGCTGAAGTTACTTCCGAGCCATCTCAGGTATGCATTTCTTGGAAACACTTCTGAATTACCTGTTATTATTTCTTCTTCACTAACATTGGAGCAGGAAGAAAAGCTACTGAGAGTATTACGAGAACACAAAAGAGCCATTGGCTGGACTATAGCAGACATTCGAGGCATTAGTCCATCATTTTGCATGCACAAGATTCTGATGAACGATGAGTACAAACCCACAGTGGAGCATCAACAGAGACTTAATCCAATCATGAAGGAAGTCATGAAGAAAGAAATAATCAAATGGTTAGATGCTGACATCATTTACCCAATTTCAGATAGTAGTTGGGTGAGTCCTATGCAGTGTGTACCAAAGAAAGGAGGAACTAATGTGGTTACCAATGAAAAGAATGAGCTAATTCTAACAAGAACGGTGACTGGATGGAGAGTATGCATGGATTACAGAAAGCTGAACAAAGCCACGAGAAAGGACCATTTTCCGCTACCATTCATTGACCAGATGTTAGACAGATTGGCGGGACATGAATTCTATTGCTTTCTTGACGGATATTCAGGATACAATCAGATTGCCATCGCCCCAGAAGATCAGGAGAAAACCACTTTTACATGTCCTTATGGTACTTTTGCTTTCCGCATGATGCCATTTGGATTATGTAATGCCCCCGCCACGTTTCAGCGTTGCATGATGGCCATATTCTCAGACATGCTGTAGCAGAGTATGGAGGTTTTCATGGATGACTTTTCTGTGTTTGGAGATTCTTTTGATCATTGTTTGCAAAATTTGGAACATGTGTTACAAAGGTGCGAAGATACAAACTTGGTGCTCAATTGGGAGAAATATCATTTCATGGTACATGAGGGCATTGTTCTTGGACACCGGATCTCACAAAAGGGGATTGAGGTAGACAAAGCAAAGATAGAGACAATTGAAAAACTACCTCTACCAACATCTGTCAAAGGGATTCAGAGTTTTCTCGGACATGCAGGTTTTTAGAGGAGATTTATCAAAGATTTTTCCAAGATTGCAAAACCTCTTTGCAATCTTCTGGAGAAGGATGTGCATTTCAACTTCACCAAAGAATGCCAGGAAGCTTTTGAAATCTTAAAACAGAAGCTGATTTCTGCCCCCATCATTGTAGCACTAGACTGGACCCTTCCATTTGAAGTGATGTGCGATGCTAGTGATTTTGCTGTAGGTGCAGTTTTGGGACAACGTAAGGCAAAGATTTTCCACACCATTTACTACTCCAGCAGAACTTTGAATGAAGCTCAACTCAACTACACAACCACTGAAAAGGAGTTGCTAGCAGTTGTGTACGCTTTTGACAAATTCCGCTCTTATCTGTTGGGTCCCAAAGTGGTGGTCTACACAGATCATTCAGCAATCAAATATCTGATCACAAAGAAAGATGCCAAACCCAGATTGATCCGTTGGATACTTCTTCTGCAAGAATTCGACGTGGAGATCAGAGACAGGAAAGGAACAGAGAATCATGTGGCAGATCATCTATCGAGGCTCGAGAATGGAGAAATAGCTGACAAAGATCTGTCAATCAAAGAAACTTTTCCAGATGAATAGCTGTTTGCCATGAAACAACAGGAAGTCCCTTGGTATTCTGACTATGTCAACTACATTGTGTCAGGAAAATGGCCGTTGGAATGGACAACTCAGCAACGGAAAAAGTTCTTCAAAGAAGTCAAACACTATGTCTGGGATGAACCGTACCTGTTCAAACACTGTGATGATCAATTATTGAGGCGGTGTGTTCCACAGGAGGAAATCAACAGTGTTTTGCAGCACTGTCATTCATCACCATATGGCGGACACTTCAGCGGAAATAAAACTGCAGCAAAAGTTCTTCAATCAGGTTTGTTCTGGCCCACTCTTTTTAAAGATGCTTATCTTTTTGCTTTTCAATGTGACAGATGCCAGATAACAGGGAATATTTCGAGGAGAAATGAAAGACCGTTGCAAAATATTCTAGAAGTGGAAATATTCGATGTGTCGGGTATTGATTTCATGGGACCCTTTGTTCCATCATTCGGAAACCTGTACATCCTGGTTGCTGTAGACTACGTCTCCAAATGGGTCGAAGTTATTGCACTGCCATCCAATGATTCAAAAATGGTGATCAAATTCCATAAAAAGAACATTTTCACTCGATTCGAGAGACCTCGTGCAATCATCAGCGATGGTGGCTCACATTTCTGCAACAGATATTTCGATGCACTCATATCCAAATACGGAGTTACTCACAAGGTTGCCACAGCTTACCATCCACAGTCAAATGGACAGGTTGAGGTTTCAAACAGGGAAATCAAAAGAATCATAGAAAGAACCGTTGGATCAACAAGGAGGGACTGGTCAACAAAACTAGATGATGCATTATGAGCCTACCGGACAGCTTACAAGACACCCATTGGTATGTCTCCATATCGATTGGTGTTTGGGAAAGTGTGCCATCTGCCAGTTGAGCTTGAGCACAAGGCGTACTGGGCACTGAAGAAGTTGAATTTTGATTTACAAGCTGCAGGAGAGAAAAGACTTCACCAACTCAACGAATTGGAGGAATTTCGCCTACAGGCTTATGAGAATGCCAAATTGTACAAGGAAAATACCAAGAAATGGCATGACCGAAAAATAGTTCACAGAAAGTTGGAACCAAGACAGCATGTGTTGTTGTACAACTCGAGGTTGAAACTTTTTCCTCGAAAGTTGAAATCTAGGTGGTCAGGTCCATTTGTGATCACTCAGGTTTTACCTTATGGAGCTGTTGAGTTACTGGATCCCAATACCAACAACACATTCAAGGTTAACAGTCAGCGTGTCAAACACTACTGGGGAGAATCATTTGAGCGACAAAAAGAAAGTGTCACACTTTCAGATCCAGCTTAACGTTCGAGAAGACAAGTCTAGCTGACGACTCTAAACTTAGCGCTCGCAGAGAGGCAACCCATGAAATTTGTGTATATATTGTGATTTGGTGTGATTTAATTTTGTGTGTTTAGTTTTTGCAGATTAAGTCATTTCAAGATGGAAGAATCTCTCGCAAATCTTCACAAGCAATTTCCTTCTCTCCCTCAAAAATCTCTGATGAAAGTCTACAAAGCTCGCTTGGAACGGATGAGGTTATTGACAATCCATGGTATTCCTAATGATATTCGTTGGGTAATTGAAGCACCAGTCCGATTGGCAGGTGAGTCTTCTGACTCTTTTATTTCACATCTGCCTGGTTTTGGAAGAAGCACCTATGCAAAGAAACGTAGAGCTAAACAAATGAGTGTTTGTTTCAAATGTGCACGATTTAATTGCAATACTCGTTGTCGTTCTTTAGGAATGATGTCTGATAATCGCGAAGACAAAATTAAATTCATTAGGGATGGCTTGAGTAAGGAGTCTGTAGATGAAATATATTCAACTCTTGAGACGCATCCCAGTGGATATGTTCATATAGCCATTCATAAATTACATACAATTTTAAAAAGAAAGACAACAATTAAGTCTTGGGAATCTGACTCAAAAAGACCATGTTTGCCAATTTATAAGAAAATTGGATGGAAAACTTGTCCCTGACGCATAGACGTCAATCAAGCTGTTAATTTTCTTGTGAATATTATATCTCTTTGTCTTTTCTTAATAATTGTAATTTATTTTGTTGTTTTCTTTTATTTTCTCCGACAGGATCCAGACCTTTTTTACTATCACGATATTATTTCGCTACTAATCGTCCTCTTGAAGATACTTGTGCTATTTTTACTCACCCTTTTCAGGTACTATAAATTCAGCCCGTCATTGCACTTTTGAAGGCATCCAGAGTTGAGAAAGAAATACATAAAAAAATGGAAGCCACTTCAAGAAGACGAGTTGAAAACATCTGTGTGTTTTACGGTAGTAGTGTTGGTACTAAACCACAATACATAGAAGCAGCACAGGAATTGGGTCGAGTCTTAGCTGCGAGGAATATGCACTTAATATATGGCGGATGAAATCTTGGACTTATGGGGATCGTTTCAAAGGCTGCACAGGAAGGAGGCAGTCACGTTTTGGGAATCATCCCTAAACCCTTGGCAGATGCAAATCTTATTGAACCATCAAACAGAGAGGAACTGATTGTGCCAGGTATGTCTGAACGACTAGTGGAAATGATTAACCGTGCTGATGCTTTTATTGCTTTGCCAGGTGGCTTGGGTAAATTGGAGGAAATTTTTATTGTGTTATCTTGGGCGAACCTGAACATACACTAGAAACCAATTGGAGTGCTCAACGTTGATGGATTTTATGATTTTCTTTGTGTGTTTCTTGATGATGCTTGGAGAAATGGGTTCGTGTCGAAACCTTTAAAAGAACTCCTCTTTACTGCCAGAACTGCTCCAGATCTAATAGACCAACTCATAGCCTATGAACCACGAGTTGACTCTATCCTTTCAAAGATACATTGGTCTGAGGACGATCGTGGTAAGAGGCGTCGGATTAATCTGGATCTTAACCTTTAATTTCCTGTAGATTTTCAGCTAACCAGGTACAGTCTTATTAACTCTCCTTTTACTGTTTAAGACATTGGGGACAATGTCTCATTTAGGTTTGGGGGAGGGAATTAGTTGATCAGTACCTTGTTTTAGTTTGTGTGTTGTTTTTATTTTTAGTCCAAATTTTTTAAAAAAATACAAAAAAATTGAAAAATTTTCAAAAATAACAAAAATATTTTGCGTTTTTGTGTTTTGACTAAAAAGGTGAAATTGGTAAAAGATAGCCGAGTAAGGAGCTTCTACTCCTGAGACGTATCTCAAGCCTATTTTTGAAATAAGTTAATTTTTGTTTATTTCCTTTTAAATTATTTAATTTGTGAATTCTCCTTAACACTGACTAAAATGGATATTCATATGCTCAGTTGACAGATATTATCAACATACATAGTAACATACGGACATGAGCTAAAATTGAAAAGTTTGTAATATTAAGTGCTCTAGTTTAATTGTAGGAAGCATCTCAAAAAGTGATGGAGTAAAAAAAAACGTCCGAGATCCGAGTTATTAAGTCTGTAAGGGTGTTTTAACACCTAGTGCCTTAAAACCAACTGGTTTGGGAGTCACTGGCCCAACACTCGCTACATGGATCAAAGATGCTACAAATATATATATATATATATCTGAAGTTTAAGTAATTAAGTCCGTAGGGGTGTCTTAACACCTGGTGCCCTAAAGCCAACTGGTTTGGGAGCCACCGACCCAACACTCGTTACATAGATGGAAGATATTGTATATAAATAAAAAAATAGAGAAAAATCAAAGAAAAAATCAGAAAAATCAGAAAAAAATTATTCCATTGCTACAAAAAGGTGTTAAATCTGATAGAACTTTAGGACAAAAATATTACTCTCTTATCAACTGCATTTGTGATTATTGTGGGCAAAAATGAGTTGATTAATATTTTGTTGGCTGTGTATATGGAGAATGATAAATATGATCGGAGAATTTACTTATCCGGTAATTTAGAAAGAAACAAAACAACTAATAACTTAGAGTAGAAATTTCACTTGATTAGTCACTAACTTCTTTATTCTCTTTTCGCTTGTCTTTTTGCTTTTGTGTGCATTAGTTTTACTACCTTTTTACTTTTGTAAAATGTTTATGGGTATCATTGCTGTAAACCCTCACGAGACTACAACTCGTCCACTAGGGACACCTAGGGGTTAATGGCTTATTGCATACGCTAAATAAAACCGTGATCCCTACGAAAGTGGCTTAGTTAAATTTTATTATGTTATTTTATTTTGTGTTTTGCTCGAGGACTAACAAAATGTTAGGTTTGGGGGTGTGATGAGTGATAAATCTATCATTATTTCCCACTCATTTAACCTAATATTTTGTATAGTTTCTTGAGCTTTGTGAATATTTTGATGTGTTTTGTGTTATTTTGTAGATAAATAAAGTTTCAGGACATTCTGGAAGTGATTTGGAGCAAAACAGTGAAAATTGGGAAAAAGGGCAATTCGGTAATTTGTCCGCGTCGCGACGCCAGGACCCTACGTGTCGCGACGCCTAAAGTACGCCGGACATGCTAACGTGCGCCGAGGGACACGTGTCAGAATTTGAGAAATTGGACTTGCTAACGTGCGCTACCTTGTTAACGTACGTCGCGCCACGTGTCATCATCACAGAAGATCAGCTAAAATATGATGTCTGCCACGTGTAGAAATCTCATTGGACCAAAGCAAGCGCGTGCCACGTGTCGAGTTTTCATTGGACTGAATCACCGGCAAATCACATGCTGCCATGTGTTAATCTCTCATTGGACCAATCCTAAATGCGTGCCACGTGTCAGATGTTTATTAGACCGAAAGCTCAGCCAATCACCGTCTGCCACGTGTCGTCTTCTCATTGCACCACTTTTACCGCATGACACGTGTCATCACCAGATTATGCCGACAATGCGCGTGGTCAACCCGCGTGGACCAAAGTCAATAGGTCCAGCGTAGTGACGCTGAAGCCCTTGGCGTCGCGACGCTAGACACAAAAATTGTCTATAAATTGAGCTCGAGATTTCAATTTTAGTTGCACCATTCTCTCTCATTTCTTTGATGTAAATAGAAATTTTCTCTCTCTAATTTCTTTTAATTTAAGTTTTGTAATTAATTTTTAATTACATTCTGTAATAGTAATTAATTTTTGTAATAGTAATAGTAATTTATTTTGTTTTTACTGTTTCAGTTTTACTATTCAACCATGATGAGGTAACTTCTCCTTGCTAAGGTGAAAGGTAATTATTTTACTGTTACTATTTAGATTAATCTCCCTTAAATATAATATATTTACTATTTAAAATTTGACTTAATAAGGATATCGCCATATTGGTCGGTTGGCTATTAAATTTAAATTGGTTTAAACCTGACTAATCAAGGATACCGCCTATATGGCTGGTTGATAATTAAATTTTCTTACCGCCTATATGGCAGGTTCATGGACAAATCATACCGCCTTTATGGCTGGTCGGACTTAATTTGAATTAATCAGGTTACCGCCTATATGGCTGGTTGGTAATATTATCACAAGTTTATATATTATTTTATGGGAGATATCTAAAATAGTAAATAGTAAAAGTAATTGATTTTACCTTAGCATTTTATTTTATTGTTATTTACTTTTCAGTATTACTTTACCGCATTTACTATTTCACATTTTTACATTATGGCTTTTACTTTTACGTTTTTACTAGCCCTAGCCATGTGTCATAACTAAGATAGTTATCTAGGGTTGTGATGAATTTCAATATCACCGGTTTATAAGGGTTAGATTATAGTTTGGGTAATATAAAGTTTTATTTTTTGAGTCTTAATCTTATTACTTTTTATTAACTGGCCATTAATAAAATTGATTAGGTAAACTTAAAATGAACTAGACATAGGGATTTTAAGTTTGAGACCTTAGACTCGATAGCCCACGATCTTCCTTGATGATATATAACCCTTTTAATAGATTTCCTTACAGGATAGACATATACCTGTCGGGTGGGGGTAGCCATAATTGGAACTTAAACTTAATGAATCCAGATAATTTGGTTGACATAGACATATGGTTCAATTGGGTTAAACTGGGTATTTGTGTCTGACCACCGACAGATGCTTTCACATAATTTAGTGTTCCAGGTTAATAAATCAATATATTACCCAGCTATAGGATAACCACTTCATCTTTAAATAATATTGAAAAGATTCACAACCCTAGATAGTTTTTAATATTGAATTTTCTTAAAACTTAATTTCGAACAATTTTATTTACTTGTCTTTAAATTTAGAATCGTCGCCATTTCAAATCAATCAAACAACATGTTAGATACTAGTAATCATTTGACCTCATAAAATTAATAGCTTAGGTATTAAGTCCTCGTGGGATCGATACTTTTTAAACTACTTGAATGATACGTACGCTTGCGTTATACGTTTGTGTTTACGCCGATCAGTATTGTAGGACACAGAAACCGGGCGACGCATGCTGTTCCGATCTCGCGACCCAGTTGGGAGTAAGGAGTAGCCCGCGAGGGACTAAACCAGAGAATAATGGAGTCGCCACCCGGTGTGAACCGGGAAAATAATTTAAGGCCGCATTCACCCCTCGCAAGGGAAGACCTCAAACCGTTGGGTTCAGAATGGTCCCTTACTTATGTCATTTGTAAGGAATGGATTTGTGCAATTTTAACCAAGTCTACTTAATATACATATTGGTCAAAGTAGTTTAAATTCCTATAAAGCCTAAATCTAGGTTTGCATGCTTTAAAAGTAAATTCTTATAATGGTAAATACATAACTCATAAATACGTTAAATTAGTACATGCAAAATAAACAATAATAATTGTAAATTAAATGCAAAATACTAAAAAGGAAAATAATACGAAATAAATACCGAATAATGAAATATATGGCCAAGGAATTTGACCGTTCTCAATGTAGGAGCTTGCATACCCGGTTGGACGTATTCCACGTCAACCGAGCATGCCGTGTCCGGGACAACAAAATGAAATATAACAAAGTGTGCCCTCAGGTCTTACCTTTTAAGTCACTTTTCGGGAGTGCGTTTCACAATGTCAGAAGGGTTATTGTTCCGATGTTTTCACTAGTCCACTATTTCTACTGTTTTCTTAGGTTCGCTGTTTTCTCTGTTTTCACTATTTTCATCGGTTCGCGTTTTCCGCTGTTTTGTCTGTTTCCACTCGTGGTTTCTCCTCGCTGTTTTCTCTATTTTTCTCACTGTTTTCGCTCGCTGTTTTTACGGTTTTCACACAAAATTTCCGGTCTATTTTTGGGCTAGTCTCGGGATGATTTTTGGGCAGTTTATGGCTGTATTGTGCGTGGCTTTGTTGGGCTGGTCAGGGGGCTATTTTCAAGTGTGAATGGGCTGTGTTATTTGTAGTTGTGCATGTGAAGGGTGAAGTGCAGTGAGTGGAGTGGTTAAGGGCAGTTTGAAAAGGCTTATTTGCGTGGAAGTATGGTGCAAGTTGAGGGCGTGTATGAGGTTGTTATGGTGCGTTTAAGGGTTGTCCACTGGCAGTTTAATGCATGAGTTTTGGCTGATGAACGTGAGGCGGCATTGTGGCCGAATGATTCTTGTTTGGTCGTGAGGTTAGGGGCGGTTTGGCGTGAGCTAGGGCTGGTGATTTAGGCTGCTGCCGAGAGGGGCTAGGGCTGTGATCTACGCATGTTTAGTGCTTTGAGTGTGTGAATATGTGTTGAGAAGAGACGTGTGTAGCTGGGTTTATGAGTGTTAGTGCATGGTCAATGTGTTTGGCAATGGACGTGAGGTACGTGGAAGGTTTAGTTGGCTTGTGAAGGGCTCGTTACGTGGCTTTGAAGGGGGTGTGTTGGCTGCTGTGAAGTGAGTGAGGGCTGATCGACAACGTGAGGAGTTGAAATGGTGGGGACTGTGTGCTATGAATGGGCAGTAGGCAGGCGTGTGCATGCGAGAGGGAGGGGGTGTAGTGGGTGTTCACGTGAAGCAGGCTGGCAGTGGTGTGGTGCATTCAATGGGGTGTCATGCGCTGAAGGGCTGGTGGACGTGAAGCTTTGGTGGCTGCCGAGTGTGTTGAATTTTGTTGGCTTTACTTAGGGGGCGTGAGGGTTGTTTCATTGTTTTTAAGGTGAAGAGGTGAGTTGGTTGAGAGAGAGAGTGGCTAGAAGAGAGGTTTCGCATGTTTATATGTGCTTGAGAGAAGGGCAGTGAGGCGTGTTTGACGTGGGGAGTGTGGGGGGAAGAAAGAGGGTAGGTTTCACGTGTGTATTGCTAGCTAAAGGAAGAAGAGTTTTTGGTCTCTTTTTATATTGGAGGGAGCTTAAGTGGAAAGTGAGGCCAATTAATGGTATTTGGTGGAGGGTGGATAATTTATTGGGGCTTTTGAAAAGAAATGGGGGAGGCATGTGCATGTGAGGTGTTAGGATAGAGGTGATTTGGCTTTTAGTGTTTTGGAAAGTTGAATTTGTGATGGTTTATTCATTATTTTGGTTGAATTTGTGTGTGTATTCACGTGGGGGGAGTTGCCTTATTTAATGGGTTTGTCTTGTTTGTTGAATTGTTTTGAATTAATTATGGTTTGTTGAATTTGGATGTGAGGTGTGTTGGATTATTAATTTTTTTGTTTTGTTGCGTTTGTGGATAGTGACGTGGGGCATGTGGGTAGGTTTAAGGTCTGGGACGGGGATAAATTTTGAACAGAGGCTCAACGACCAAATCTGAGGTTAAGCGAGCGAACTAAAATCGACGAGATATCAATTCTTGACTCTTCCTTTTCGACGTCCGTTCCCCGCGACTTCCGCGACTTAAAAGGTAGTGCCTTCGTACGAGGCTCATCATTGGGACTTACGTGCAAAAATGTAGTGCCTACAGTCGCCCCCACTTTGATGGGATCTGTGTAGTGTGTGACAATGACAGTCCTATCAAAGTTCGTGCAATGTATTTTTACTTACCTGGCTCACTAGCTGCCACCTGACTTGCCTGTTACTTCGAACCGTGTTGGTGATGCAGTGGGCCTCGACCCTGGGACGCATCCCAAAACTGTAACTGGTGTGTGGGCCTCGACCTTGGGACGTATCCTGAAACTGATGATGATTGAATTATGGCTTGCCAGCTGCCACCTGACTTTCCTGTTGTTTCGAACTGTGGTGATGATGCAGTGGGCCTTGACCTTGGGACGCATCCCAATAACTGCAACTGACAACGGGGGCCTCGACCCTTTGACGCATCCCAATACCGCTGAAAAAATAGACCTCGACCCTGGGACGCATCCCAAAACTAATGATGCAGTGATCCTCGACCCTGAGACGCATCCCAATAACTGCAACTGACAACGGAGGCCTCAACCTTGGGACGCATCCTAATACCGCTGATAAAATGGGCCTCGACCCTGAGACTCATCCCTGAAACCGATACTGATGTGGGCTTCGACCCTGGGACTCACCCCCAAAAACAGATACTGATGTAGGCCTCAACCTTGGGACTCATCCCCGAAACTGATACTGATGTATCTCCATACCCGGAGTGTCGCAGTGATATCTCCATACCCTGAGTACCGTACCTGGAAAAACTGATCTGATGTCTCCATACCCGAAGTGCCGCTCCTGGCAAAATTGATCTGATGTCTCCATACCCGGCAAGACTGATACTGTTCCTAATACGGGCCTTGCACCCAGAGTGCCATACCCGGCCAGACCAATACGGATAATGATGTGGGCCTCAACCCATGGAGTGCCATACCCGACAAGACTAATTCTGATGATGTGGGCCTCGCCCCCAGAGTGCCATACCTGGCAAAGACTGATAATGATGTGGGCCTCAACCCGCAGAGTGCCATAACCAGCAAGACTAATTCCGATGATGTGATCGTAGTCCATTTCCGAACCATGCTCCATTCCGGAGTGCCATTTTCAGCGAGTGATAGTGGTCTATTTCCGAACTGTGCTGAGTTAAGATAAGGGTCTTGTTCCCTGAATTGTGGGTCTTGTTCTCGTGGGTCTTGTTCTCGATCTGGTTGAGGGTTTTGTTCCCTACATTGTGGGTCTTGTTCCCGATTTGAGTTGAGGGTCTTGTTCCCTAAATTGTGGGTCTTGTTACCGATTTGAATTGAGGGTCTTGTTCCCTGAATTGTGGGTCTTGTTCCCGATTGTGCTAAGATATGGCTTTATTCACCTGGGCTTTGTTCTCGAGCTATGTCAAGATAGGGCTTTATTCCCGAGCTGTTTTGAGATATGGCCTTATTCCCCGGCTGTACTGAACATGGGCTTTGTTCCCGAACGGAGCTGATTGTGGGCTTTATTCCCGAGCTGTGTAGAGAGTGTGATTTTCTCCCAAACTGTGTTGAGATAGGGCTTTATTCCCTTGGGCTTTGTTCTCGAACTGTACTGAATGTAGGATTTATTCCTTGGACTTTGTTCCCGATTGTGTTGAGATAGGGCTTTATTCCCGAGCTGTGTCAATCTAGGGCTTTATTCCCATGGGCTTTGTTCCCAAGCTATGTCAAGATATGGCTTTATTCCCCTAGGCTTTGTTCCCGAGCTATTTTGAGACAGGGCTTTATTCCCCGGCTGTACTGAACGTGGGCTTTGTTCCCGAATGGAGCTGACTGTGGGATTTATTCCCGAGCTGTGTAGAGAGTGGGTTTTGCTCCCAAACTGTGTTGAGATAGGGCTTTATTCCCTTGGGCTTTGTTCCCGAACTGTACTGAATGTAGGCTTTATTCCCTGGGCTTTGTTCCCGATTGTGTTGAGATAGGGCTTTATTCCCCTGGGCTTTATTCCCGAGCTGTGTCAAGATAGAGCTTTATTCCACTGGGCTTTGTTCCCGAACTGTGTTGATTGTGGGCTTTGTTCCCAAGCTGTACTGAATGTGGGCGTTGTTCCCGAACTTTTGATTGTGGGCTTTGTTCCCGAACTAGATGGAGAGTGGGTTTTGTTCCCAAACCGTTGATTGTGTGTTGTTGTTTCTGGTTGGCTTACATTTGTCGCTTTCTTCTTTTCTTTAAAACATGTGAACAAAACAAGACACAAAAAGGATGTAGGTGCGTTAAGTGTATGCATGCATGCATGGATGAATTTCCTATTCCGTCGGGTTAGGTCTTCTGCCTGTTCCTCCGGTGTCCTTTGCCTGTAACTGTCTTTGATCGCCCTTTGGGTCTGCTTACAGTTTCCTCTTGCTGGTTCTTTTCTGGTGATTGTTCAACCGTCATTTGTCTCATGACTCAAGTTCTTGGTACATCCTTGATTTGCGAGGTGGTAGACTAGTCACCCCCAGTCTTGATTTAGCTTTCAGCTTTCCGCTGTTTGCACTTGGTCAAGATGAACCACATGGTGGGGATTTCCATATCAACATGCTATATTATAAGCTACGAACTAATCTCCATAGTTATACATATCATTGTCCTCAAAGAATGCTCAGTAATGAAGCCAGAGAACCTTCAAAACACTCAATGCAACTCAAATCCAAGTCTCTGAATAAACGATCTAAGCTAGACTTAAAGTGTGTGCGCGCAAAGTTTCTTTCACAGCTTAATCCTTAGGTAGGCCAACTCAATGATTTCGTCAAAAAATTGAGATCGATGGGTCAAACCAACCTAGATATCTCAATTATGCCTGCAGTTGCTTTTATGTGCTCAATGTGGTATGGTTTTTTTTTTGTCTCTCTCTTTTTTCTTTTCATTTTTAACTTTTTTTTTTCTCTTTTTTTTTTCTTTTCTTTTTTTTCAACACACCTACCCTTTAAGGTAGCATTTCTCCTCATGGTGGTCCTAATACTCGCCCATGGGTAGCTTCACACTTATCGGTTATAGGTGGTTTATTTCTTTTCTTTAGAGACTTTTTTTTTATTTTCAACCATACCACACATCATAACACAAGCAAGTCAGGATAGACATCTAAGCAAATAGTCATTCACCGATCTATAATTTTCAACTAGTCACCTTGTCAACCACTCAAGTTTTCACCGCTAAAAACCTATAATTAAGTGCGTATGAGTCTAACATAGATCAATTACTCAAAGCATCAGATAAAAGCACATCAAGAGTTTATCGTTTCTAAGATTTCATCCTAAAGCAAAAAATTTCATCATCGGACTTATGTCTAACTATCAAAGACTAAAAACAAGCAATTTTTTTTTCTTTTTTTTTTTTTTTTTTTTTTTTTTTTTTTTTATTTTTTCTTTTCTTTTCTTTTTTCTTTTTTTTATTATTTTTTTTAATGCCCCCCAATGGTCTTCTGTTTCTCGGCTTCTTTTCCCAATATCCATGTTTGCTAAACTCTTCTTGACAAGTCTTTTTTTTCTAACCCAATAGAAATCTATGATGGCTTTTAAGATACAAGGGTTAACATGATGCGTGTATGTATGAGATGCGTGTAACATATCTTTTGACAAAAGGTCTAACAGAATCCAAATGATGATGATCCTAAACACAAACATAAGGAAATAACTTCTACTGGTCATATAACTATGGTTCACATGTAGGTTTCAGGAGTGTAAACAAAGGCTCTCGCTGACGAAGGATTGCCCACAACTAGGACTCCCCACTCAAGGATTCAAACAACCAAGTGAGCACACCTTTTTTATACCTTACGGTACGTGCCAACAAGTTACGGTATGTGACTAACTGTGAAATAGATTTCCTATTGTAGATTCCCCAGAGGGAAGGTGGAGCAAACTCTCTTAAATACCCAAGCCGCTTAGGCTCTTATTGCCCTGGTGACAGGAATAAACAACAAGTCCTCCAAATTAGTCTGTCACAGTGAGCTACAGATAATGATTATCTAGGTGCCTTCACAACTTTTCCTTATAAAAATGTAGTGAGTGAAGGAAGGCACCAAACCATCACCTAGCCTTAATAATTGCCTTTGATTAAATTCCTTAAACCAACAATAGACATGGTTAATTAGAGCACAAATCAAAAACATTACAATACATTATTTCAGGGCCGATTATCTATCCCCAGTGGAGTCGCCAGACTGTAGGACACAGAAACTGGGTGACGCATGCTATTCCGGGCTCACGGCCCAGTTGGGAGTACGGAGTAGCCCGTAAGGGACTAAACCAGAGAATAATAGAGTCGCCACCCGGTGTGAACCGGGAAAATGATTTAAGGCCGCACTCACCCCTCACAAGGAAAGACCTCAAACCGTTGGGTTCAGAATGGTCCCTTACTTATGTCATTTGTAATAAATGGATTTGTGCAATTTTAACTAAGTCTACTTAACATACATATTGGTCATAGTAGTCTAAATTCCTATAAAGCCTAAATCTAGGTTTGCATGCTTTAAAACTAAATTCTTATAACGGTAAATACATAACTCATAAATACGTTAAATTAATACATGCAAAATAAACAATAATAATTGTAAATTAAATGCAAAATATAAAAAAGGCAAATAATATGAAATAAATATCGAATAACGAAATATATGGCCAAGGAATTTGGCCATTCTCAATGTAGGACCTCGCATACCCGGTTGGACGTATTCCACGTCAACCGAGCATGCCGTGTCCGGGACAACAAAATGAAATATAACAAAGGGTGCCCTCATGTCTTACCTTTTAAGTGGCTTTTCGGGAGTGCATTTCACGGTGTCGGAAGGGTTATTGTTCTACTATTTTCACTGGTCCACTGTTTCCGCTATTTTCTCGGGTTGGCTGTTTTCTTTGTTTTCACTGTTTTCGTCAGTTCATGGTTTCCGCTGTTTTATCTGTTTTCACTCGTGGTTTCTCCTCGCTGTTTTCTCTGTTTTTCTCACTGTTTTCGCTCGCTATTTTTATGGTTTTCACTCGCGATTTCTAGTCTATTTTTTGGCTAGTCTCGGGATGATTTTTGGGCAGTTTATGGCTGTATTGTGCGTGGCTTTGTTGGGCTGGTCAAAGGGCTATTTTCACGTGTGAATGGGTTGTGTTATTTATGAGTTGTGCGTGTGAAGGGTGAATGGCAGTGAATGGAGTGGTTAAGGGCAGTTTGAAAAGGCTTATTTGCGTGGAAGTAGGGTGCAAGTTGAGGGCGTGTATGAGGTTTTTATGGTGCGAGTGAGGGCTGCTCGCAATGTTAGGAGTTGAAATGGAGGGGACCGTGTGCTGTGAAGTGGGCAGTAGGCAGGCGTGTGCATGTGAGAGAGAGGGGGTGTAGTGGGTGTTCACATGAAGCAGGCTGGCAGTGGTGTGGTGCGTGCAGTGGGGTGTCATGCGCTGAAGGGCTGGTGGACGTGAAGCTTTGGTGGCTGCCGAGTGTGTTGAAGTTTGTTGGCTTTACTTAGGGGGCGTGAGGGCTGTTTCATTGTTTTTAAGGTGAAGAGGTGAGTTGGTTGAGAGAGAGAGTGACGATAAGAGAGGTTTCACATGTGTATATGTGCTTGTGAGAAGGGCAGTGAGGTGTGTTTGACGTGGGGAGTGTGGGGGGAAGAAAGAGGGTTGGTTTCACGTGTGTATTGCTAACTAAAGGAAGAATGATTTTTGGTCTCATTTTATATTGGAGGGAGCTTAGGTGGAAAGTGAGGCCAATTAATGGTATTTGGTGGAGGGTGGATAATTTATTGGGGCTTTTGAAAAGAGGGGGGGAGGCATGTGCAGGTGAGGTGCTATGATTGAGGTGATTTGGCTTTTATTATTTTGGAAAGTTGAATTTTTGATGGTTTATTTATTATTTTGGTTGAATTTGTGTGTGTATTCACGTGGAGGGAGTTGCCTTATTTAATTCGTTTGTCTTGTTTGTTGAATTATTTTGAATTAATTATGGTTTGTTGAATTTGGACGTGAGGTGTGTTGGATTATTAATTTTTTTTTATTGCGTTTGTGGATAGTGACGTGGGGCATGTGGGTAGGTTTAAGGTTCGGGCCGGGAATAAATTTTGAAACAGAGGCTCAACGAGAAAATCCGAGGTTAAACGATCGAACTAAAACTGACGAGATATCAATTCTTGACTCTTCCATTCCGACGTCTGTTCCCCGCGACTTCCGCGACTTAAAAGGTAGTGCCTCCGTATGAGGCTCATCATTGGGACTTACATGTAAAAATGCAGTGCCTACAGTCGCCCCCACTTTGATGGGATATGTGTAGTGTGTGACAATGACAGTCCTATCAAAGTTCATGCAATGCATTTTTACTTACCTTGCTCGCCAGCTGCCGCTTGACTTGCATGTTACTTCGAACCGTGTTGGTGATGCAGTGGGCCTCGACCCTGAGACGCATCCCGAAACTGATGATGATTGAATTATGGCTTGCCAGCTGCCACCTGACTTGCTTGTTGTTTCGAACTGTGCTGATGATGCAGTGGGCCTCGACCCTGGGACGCATCCCAATAACTGCAACCGACAACGGGGGCATTGACCCTGGGACGCATCCCAATACCACTGAAAAAATGGACCTCGACCCTAGGACGTATCCCAAAAATAATGATGCAGACCCTGGGACGTATCCCAATAACTACAACCGATAACGGGGGCCTCAACCCTGGGACGCATCCAAATACCGCTGACAAAATAGGCCTCGACCTTGGGACGTATCCCAAAACTAATGATGCAGTGGGCCTCGACCCTGGGACTCATCCCCGAAATCGATACTAACGTGGGCCTCGACCATAGGACTCACCCTCAAAAACAGATACTGATGTAGGCCTCAACCCTGGGGCTCATCCCCGAAACTGATACTGATGTGTCTCTATACCCGGAGTGCCGCAGTGATATCTCCATACCCGGAGTGCCGTACCTGCAAAACTGATCTGATGTCTCCATACCCGGAGTGCCGCACCTTGCAAAACTGATCTGATGTCTTCATACCCGGCAAGACTGATACTGTTGCTAATACGGGCCTCGCCCCCAAAGTGCCATACCCGGCCAGACCAATATTGATAATGATGTGGGCCTCAACCCGTGGAGTGCCATACCTGGCAAGACTAATTCTGATGATGTGGGCCTCGCCCCCAGATTGCCATACCCAGCAAAGACTGATAATGATGTGGGCCTCAACCCGCAGAGTGCCCATTAAATCACATCCAATAATAATTAAAATATTTAAAACACATGTCAAAAATTAAATTAAATCAAAATAAATTAAATCAAAACAAATCTCATTCCTAAATTAAATAAATAAAATCAAATCTCATAAATCACATTCCTAATTAAATTAAATCACATGCCTAAACTAAATGAAATCAAATCAAATCCCAATAATCATCTTCTTAACTAAAACAAATTACCTCCCTAATTAAAGATATCAATTCTTTATGATACACAAATTAAATATTCCCCCCATAATTACAATATTCTTTCCCTACCTATACAAGGATAACCTCATCCTTTGCCTATAAAAAGAAGTCTTAACTCAACCTTGAAACCCCTAGCTCATTCTCACAAAAACACAAAGAAAATAACTCAGCTTATTCACGCAATTACCCTAGTCTATTCACGCATAAACCCTTCATAAACCAATAACAACCTCTAAACTATCAACACACATTTCCCCATTCAATTCCACATGCCTCCTTCCACTCACGTAACAACCCCATTGACCTCACCTCGCTTCACGCATCAATAACCCCTCAACTTGCCTCACGCATCAATAGCCTCTCATGATATAACCACTACTTCACGCCCTCCTCTCACGCATAAGCTCCAATTCACGTCATCAGCCCTCATTGAAACCACTCTCTTTCACTCCACATGCTGCTTCCTTCCACCCACCGAAATTATCCACTGAGACAGCCTCTGTAACCACCGAAAATACCCCTGAAATAGTCCCTGAAATAGCCTTTGAAACAGCCCATGAGATGGCCCCTGTAACCACCAAAAATACCCTTGAAACAGCCCTTGAGATATCCCATGTAACCACCTAAAATACCCCTGAAAAATCCCATGAGACAGCCCTTGTAACTAACAAAAATACCCCTGAAACAGCCCTGAATCACGCCCAAACACTGCCCAAATACCGCGGAAATAGTGAGCAAACAGCAGCCCAAAACAGCGAGGTAACGAAGGAAATCTAAAAACCAGTGAACCGAAAGAGTTGCGGAGTATCGACCCTTCCGACAACTGCGTACCGCACTTTCGAGAGACGACTTAAGATGTTAGACTTGAGGGCACCCTTTTTAATTATTGTCCTTTATTTTTATTTATTTTCTTACTTTATTTTGAATGAGTATTGTGGATTGGTGTATGATATGAATTTCAGATGAATGGAATATGTGTTCTCTCTTGTGGTATATCGGATGGAAACCCAGACGTAAATTCTGTAGCTGAATTCGAATGGACGGTATTGCGGTTTGCACTCGGGATACAATGCCACGTACCACTTGAGAGACACACATATTTCATTTCATCCAACCTTGTGTTTGAGCATGATTTAGTCTAGTAGGTTATTTATTTTTTAAGCATGATTTAGTCTAGTATGTTATTTATTTCTTAAGCATGATTTAGCCGTTAGTACATTGTTTCTTTATGCATGATTTAGTTATTTTCTTTCGCAATAGGAGTATAATGTACGTTTATGTTTAGATTGTTATTTATTTTTCGTGTTTGATAATTCAACATGCTCATGAGATATTTGTGTGATATCGTATGTTTGCCGTTGTGACGACTTACTTTTAAAGCATGGAAACTTAGATATAAGATTTATTCTCTTAAATGTGAACTAGATATAGGTTATCTTCGAATATATATGTTGCTTAGATTCAGTTAAGTTATTGCACAAATTATTTCATTACAAGTGGCATAAGTAAGGGACCATTCTGAACCTAACGGTTTGAGGTCTTCCCTTGCGAGGGGTGAGTGCGGCCTTAAATCATTTTCTCGATTCACACCAGGTGGTGACTCCATTATTCTCCGGTTTAGTTCCCCGTGGGCTACTCCGTACTGCCGATTAGGCCGCGAGCCTAGAACAGTGTCGCCGATTTATGTGTCCTACAGCACGGTGCTTTGCTAGAAGCCAACCATGTATTGTAAATCGGTGAGAACGTGGTACGGGGTACGCACGTGTTCGGATAGTCTAATGACCGTATTTAATGCCAACATATCCATGAATCTCTTGGGTGGCTTCCCAAAAATTTACCAATGACATTTGACTCGAATAGAATTAATCCGAGATTAATTATGAGAGAGAAAAATTAATCTGGGATTAATTGCGATAAGAATTTATCTGGGATTAAATTTTTCTAGAAGAGAGAACGTGATTAATTTGGAATTAATCGATTAAATAATATATTGGATATATTAATTGAAATTGAATTTCAATGCGAAATTAAAATTATATTTTAATTCGGGCGAACAAATTAATTTGGAATTAATTCGTAAGCGACTTTCATAATAATTTTGCTAGGCATTATTATTTAATTAAATTGGATTTAATTACCTCGTGACGGAAAATTCGTTTAATCGAATTAAGCAAACCGGGGCCCAAAGAGTGTTGTGTAAGCCAACTTGAATTTTGAATTTAAAGTGGTGTGACCCACTTTACTTACATAACTTGTCACAAAGTTGATGGAAGTAGTTGGATGCATTTAATGTATTTTTCTTTCCACCACACTTAGTTTGGTTTTTTGAAAATATAACACTAACTTGGTTTTGGAAACACAAGACAACACTTTCTTCTCTCTTCCCTCTCTTGGCCGAACCATCTCCTTCTTGTTCTTGAATTTTTATTGCAAAAATTCATCAAGCTAGCACTTAAGGAGTTAAATCAAGGTGATAGGGAAACTCACCCAAGAGTTTGGAACTCATTTCAAAGCTTGGAGCTTCTACATCCATTGGAGATTTTTGAAATTTCTCATCTGTTCATTGTAAGTATTTTCGCAACTTACCTTGTTTAATTCACACTTTAATCTTATTTAGAGATCCTTGGCATGTCTTAGAGACACTAGTAGGGATATGATTTGGTATGTAACTGGGAACGTTTTACATAGATATGGAATTCACTCCTTTTTACGAGAAGCAGATGAATATATCTTTTAAGAGTTGATTCAGGACTTGAACAATTTGAGCGCTCAACTTTTCTATTGCAAATAGAAAGTTTTATATTCTTAATTGTTATGAATTAATTGTTCATTATAAAATCAATGATGCTTAAGTGACAAAATTTATAGAGGGGTTTAACGGACTTATGACCCGGCTCTATTTATGAGATATTCGTGAAGGGCTATATCCATATGTAATGACTATATCGATGGACACCGAAGTTGTTCGATTTATTTAATCCATCTACGGTAATGGAAGTTCAACTTCGAGTTTTTAGTGGAATAACGCGGAGTTAATAATTCGTAATATTTGATTAAAGAGTTTAATTAATATTTTGGAGTTATTGGAGCTCAGAATCGTAGGTCCATTTGGTCCCCGTGCTAGCTTAATTAACTGTAGCAAACCTAATATAATTAGATTGTCTAATTATATGTTAACATTATATTTATTTATATATTATTAATGAGATTAATAATATTTATTGTCACAAATGATAACTATGTTAAATTAGTTTAACTTAATATTTTCTAGAATTCTTTGATTATGAGATAATCAAGTTAGTAATAATTATGAGATAATTACTACAACATAATTGAAGGTAAATAAATCATTATTAATATATTGATTTTTATTTATCATTGGAGACAAAGCCATATGGCTTACCATGTCATCCAAGCAATTATGTCTATTAGGTGGCTTGGATACACCTAATAGTTTTGTCATTAGCTATTGCATTTTATGCTTTGGTATGACCTCCACATTTATGTGTTTGCCATTGAAAGAAAGCATTGAATGCTTAATGACAAAGCCATTGTCTTTAGCTTAACATTTTTTATGCTTTGATATGACATTTACATTTTTGTGTTGGTCATTGCAAGAAAGCATTAGATGCTTAATGACAAGGTTAGTTGGCTTGTGTAAGAGAATATAATCTCTACCATTTCTCTCACTTCCTAAGGTTAACACTTTCCATTCATTCACATAATTATTGTGAGAAATATTTGAGAGAAAAGAGAGAGAGTTCAAGCATTCACAAGTATTGTGAAATTCCTAAAGCCAAACACCATTGTGACATCTTAGTTCTCTAAATAGTTTAGAGATTTGATCTTAGTGAGTGAAGCCCACACTTTGGTTTGTTGGTTTCGATTCATAGTTCGGAAGATCGAGTGGTTGATCCAAGTGTTGGACACCAAAGAATTGATCTTGGCTACTATAACAAATGGAGAATGTAAAGAAAATTTTGAGAATCCATACTGGTCCCGGTGCCACCACAAGCAACTTCCGCCGCACAAAAGGAAATGGTTTCCTACACATTTAAATTAAACGTATATAAAAAAATATATACGATGTTGCAAAACAATAATGATTACCGTGTATTGATATTGAATCAATTATGCAAGAATATTTTCAGAGAAGTTTATGTGATACTACAGACCTTTTATTGGGGTTGGTGCTCAGAGCGCCAATTTCCGGTTGTATTTCCTTGTAAATACTATTATAAATGTTTTATTATGAATAAAATAAGCAGTTTCTGTAATATAATATATCTTCTTATATGGTAAAGACGTAATTGACCTTAGAATGATTAGTCATGATGCAGTTGCAAAAGTGTCGCAACTGACATTAAGTTGTATCATGACGTTGTCATTCTCAGACAGTTCCTGGTCAAGGTTTACACTACTTGGTCAGTAAAGAAAACTCATTGGGACCAATATATGTTGTATACTGGAATATATGATTCCAATGGTTTCTCAATGAACCATGAGTCTTGGAGACTCGTATAGACGTGTAGGTGTTTGTAGCGGATAAATATTGAACGACTCACCAAAGATTCTTAATGGATTGTACCCGAACGTCAATAAGAATCTTCTTGGGTTGAGTAACATTTATGATTCTTCGACTTGAGATACCACTGTGGGCACATGAGATGTCTTCCAAACTTAGATGACAGTTACGTCACCGATCTATTCAGATCAAACCTCCGCCTGTTCGTTGAGTGTGGACAGATCCTCAGGCTATCCTATGTATGTCGAGATAGGATCCGTCAGTTCTTTGTACAGAGCATAGGTAGTCCATATATGATTAGCAATCAGATAAAAACCATGGGCCCGTGGTACACTTTAGAAATTAGTTCTAAGTGTTCTTTTAGAGATTGCTAATAGAGACGTCGACGAGAATGTCCCTATAAAGATTTGACGTTCACATCCATTCTCTGGGATATATCCGGATACCTGTGACGGAGGAATTAAATATATTCCATGACCTCGACCTGTATGATTCAGCGAGTTTATCCGTGGTCGTCATAATTTACGAGTGGGTAAATTATGGACACGAAATTGGACTTCGTGACGGATATGCCTGAATCTAGAGAGTCTCACCAGTGAAATATACTCGTAGAGCACTAGGGTAACTTTTATGAATAATACTGATTAGTTATAAGTCGTTTAAATGTTAAACGAAAAATACATGTGAATGGACCTAATAGACATTTCCTAATTATTGTGTATTTGTATTTAATGATAGATTTTATTAAATACACAGTAATTAAATATCAAATTGTGATATTTGACATATATCATAAATATATATGTATTTGGATATTTAAAGTAAATATAATACATATATTTAAAATATTTATATTTAAATAATTATTTAATTGTTAAATAATTAAATTAATTAAAAATATAAATATCTTAAGTTTTGATATTTTAGGAGATGCTTTTAAGTTGCTTTATTTGACTTGTTGAATTTCATTAAATGTGTAATGATCAAGTTACAAGTTGATTAAAGCAAACTTTAATGAAATAAAAATTAAATATCTAGATATTTTATACTTACCAATTTTCGGCCAAGGCTTTATTGGGTGAGTATTTATGGTTTTGTTTCATTTTATTAGGTTAAGGTTAACAAGTTATACAAAAACAAACACAAAAGAGTTGAGAGAAAAAGGTTGAAGAACAAGAAGAAAAACTTGAAATACTTTTATTTTTGTAAGTCTTTCTTTAAACTTTTCAACTAAGAAAATATTTCTATCATGCTTAACTTCAACAAGTGTTTCTAGGATGTTGTCTATACACTTTTAGTTTGTGTTTTGATTGGTTATGAACTTGTTTGAAAGATGTATGCATGTATGGTTTTAAAGTAAGCTTGAAATGGTTTCAATGACTTAGTTTTGATTATTTGATAATCAAGTTCTCATTCTAGAGTTGCTAAGCCACTCATTAATGACCTGTAATTTTTCTTGAGTTGTTTCATGATGGTGAGACTTGTTTGGCGTGGTTTAGATTGAATTAAAGTGATGGATTTAATTGATTCGGTAAGATTTGTCAGTTTGAAGAAATTGTAAATTAGGGTTCTTAACCCTTTCCAAATTTTGGGATTTTCATATATGTAATATATTATGGTGTGTATATGATGCATATTAGTTTTTGGGTGGATTGGATTTGATCTTGACATGTTTTGAACACAAAAAAACCGAATTACAAAAACTGAAAAAATTCTGGGTGGTTTCGGCAATTAGCAAAAATTTGGGGTTTTATTACAATATGATTTTGATGTGTTTGAAATGTTGGAAATCATTTTAGAAATGATTTAGAATCATCCAAAATTGTATTTGATAATTTTAGGACTAAAAATGATCAATTTGTAAAGTATTGGGGTAATTTGGTAATTACTAAGAAATTTGGTTTCTTGTGTAATTTTTCAGAATTTGATAATTGGTTAATTAATTAAATAAGTTTATTTAATTGATCCAAGAAAAAATTTGAAATCGAAAATTTTAATTTTCCGCGATTCCGCTGCGTTATCGGATTTTCGCCATAAAACCCCTACAAAATGGTATCAGAGCGAGTCTGATTCCGGACACCCTAATATGATTATGTCTTTTAAATTCAATATTTAATTTAATCTTCACTTTATGCATGCATGTATTTATCTAATTTGATTAAATAAATTAAAAAGCATCTTTTGCGGAAAATCCCTAATTAATAAGGTTTATGTTAATTATGTATTTGATACATGTTACATGGTTTGTCTTGTCAATACGATTTATGGATATCTTTTCTATGACTACATCCAAGAACGTGTCAAAGCTGTGAGGGTGTAGCCGATAGAAATTTATTTATGCCGGATGTATATATGATACTAGATAAATTCAAGCGAAAGTATAATCCTGAACGTGCCAAAGCTGTCAGGGTTACGCAAGTAGCTTGAGTTTATCATTGACGAGTTTAACCTTGGTACGCCTCCTTGTGAACGTGCCAAAGCTGTCACAACAAGAAACGACCAGGATCGGAAACCCAGAAGTCACTATTGAGTGATTGCCAATGAATTATCTACCTGATGAATATACGTAGGCGAGAACGTGCCATAGCTGTGAGCTGAAATATATTCATGGGATCCACCTTTCACTATTTGTATTTAATTTAATTATTAAATATTTATATTATGTTTGGGGTTACAATATTTCATGATTTAGTGGGAGAGACATTTTTAGATTAAAAATCCATGATCTAGTTAATGATTTTGATATTATATGAAACTGCTTAATTTCTGCTAACTGTTTTCCGTGATCTATATGATAGATTTGCGATGGCGGCATAATCGACTAATCCGTTTGCGCGTATGTTGGATTCGAACAAACTTAAAGGCGCTGAAGACTTCGCCGATTGGGATTTGGATTTAAGGATTGTCCTTGATTTTGAAAAATTGGGCTATGTACTCTAGGGTCCGCTGCCCCTTGTTGTGTCTGAGGACGCAACACCGGAGGAACAACAAGTTTTTCAAGCTTGGAAAGATGATGATTTAAAATTTAAACCATACATATTAAGTTCACTTGCATCGAGACTCAAGAAATAATACTATGGCATATCAGATGCGTATAGTATGATGATGCGATTAAGAGAATCGTATATGAACCAAGAACAAATTGTTGTTCATAAAGTTGCGATTGAACTGTTCCATACGCGACTGGACGAGGGGTAAGCTGTGAGCTCGCATGTTCTTCACATGATCGATTTGATCGATCAATTGAGGCAACATGATCTCCCTCTGAATGACATTCTCGGTAGGAGTGTCATTCTTGGTTCACTCCCAGTTTCTTATCGCCAATTCGTGATGTATTTCAACATGAATGAGATTATCTGTTCCTACCATGAACTGTATAGGATGTTGATCACGGTGGAAGAGAACCTAAGGAAGGGAGTACCGACTCGCCCTCCGAAGCCTACTTCACTTTCTGCTTCTTCCCAGGCCAGGCCAAAAGGAAAGAAGACAAAAGTGAAGAAGAAGAAGAAGGGTTTCCGTTCTCCACCACAAGGAAAGATAGCAAACCCCAAGAGGGCAGCAGAAGACAAATTCCATCACTGCAGCAAAGTCGGGCACTGGAAAAAGAACTATCCTAACTACATTGCCCAGATAAGGAAGGCGAGAGCATCTACATCAAGTACATTTATTTTTCTAGTTATTGATATCTCACTGGCTTGTGAAGCTATTACATCCAGCTGGATTTTAGATTCTGCTTGTTTGTTCACATTTGCAATTCGTTGCAGGTGTTGAAGGAAAGTAAGAAACTGAAGCCTGGAGAGATGCAGTTGCGCTTTGGGAGTAGAGACTCTCTAGATGCGGTTGCAGTGAGAGTATGTGATGAGTGGTAATTATATCACTATTTCCCACTCATTTGACCTAATATTTTGTATAATTTCTTGATTTTTGGGAATATTTTGATGTGTTTTGTGTTATTTTGTAGATAAATAAAGTTTCAGGACTTTCTGGAGGTGATTTGGGGCCAAAACAATGAAAACAGACGAAAATAGCATTTTAGTCATTTCGCGCGTCGCGACGCGCAAGCCTTTGGCGTCGTGACTCCTAACGTACGCCGAACAGTGCTAACGTGCGCCGGGTCCACAAGTCAGAATCTGAGAAAAGTTTGACTTTGCTAACGTGCACCGTGCCACGTGTCACCATCACAGCCGATCTGCTAACATGTGCCGTGCCACGTGTCATCATCCTACGGTGCCGACAGTCGCCATCGCCATGTGTCGCCACATGTCACTCCACCTGTCAGCCACGTCACCGGTTGACTAAGTCAAAATGCCACGTCATCGTCATGTCATCATCAACCAATCAAAGTGTGCCACGTGTCGCAATTCTATCGTGCCGACAGTCTCTTTCGCCACGAGTCGCCACGTCAGCATCTATTATTGGCTCACTTATCCAAAATCAACACGTGGCGGATAAGAATCTTATACGACCAATCAGAAGCCGCCACGTGTCACAATAATTGAGATCTCAGCCGTTTTGCCCCGTGTCGCCTTATCTCCTTATCCAGAATCGCCGCGTGTCAAGCCCTCTGCATGCCACGCCATAAAGTGCTGGTGTCGCGACGCCAAAGGCTTGGCGTCGCGACGCTGGAGGCCTACCGGGGTCTATAAATTGAGCTCGAGATTTCAGTTTTAGATTTACCATTCTCTCTGAATTCTCTGATGTAAATAAGGAGTTATCTTCTTAGTTTCTTTTAATTTCAATTTTGTAATTAAATTTTTATTACGTTATGTAATAATAGTAATTTACTTTCTTTACTTTTTACAGTTTTTACTATTCACCATAAGGAGGTAACTTCCCTATGGTAGGGTGAAAGGTAATTCTTTTTCTATTGATATTTAGATTAGTCGGTTGGTAATAAAATTTTCTTACCGCCTATATAGCAGGTTTATTTTTTTTCCGCTTTTATGGCTTGTTGGATTTAATTTGACTTAATCAGGTTACCGCCTATATAGCTTGTGGTAAAATAATCACAAGTTAATATTTATATTAAGGGAAATATCTAAATTAGTAGTAGTAAAAGTTTATCGTTTTACTTAGCATTTTATTTTATTGCAATTTACTTTTCAGCTTTTACTTTACCGCAATTACTTTTCATTTTTTTACTTTATGTCTTTTACTTTCAAGTTTTTACTAGCCCTAGTTATGTGTTGTAACTAATTAGTTATGTGTTGTAACTAATTTAGTATCATCCAAAATTATATTTGACAATTTTAGGACTAAAATGATCAATTTATAAAGTATTGGGGTAATTCAATAATTACTAAGAAATTTGGCTTCTTGTGTAATTTTTCAGAATTTGATAATTGGGTAATTAAATAAATAAGTTTATTTAATTGATCCAAGAAAAAATTTACAATCGTAAAATTTTGATTTTCCGCGATTCCGCTGCGTTACCGGATTTTCGCCATAAAACCCCTACACATTTGTATATTTAACTTTCTTGAATCAAATATGCAATTAGATTCGGATAATCCTAATGATTTTTTACTTGATTCTGCACAGGTATTGGAAGATGATAAAGATAATCAAAATCTTGAGGAACTGGGAATGCTAGAAGAGGAAAAACATGAGGAAGCACCTAATTTGGAATTGAAACATTTGCCAGGAGAATTAAAGAATGTATTTCTTGGAGATGAACAAACTTATCATATGGGAAGTTCTTCCTCCCTCACAAGAAATCAAGAACTAAAACTTCCTCCAGATCGGAGCCACCAAGGCGTGAAAGAAATTCTTGCAAAACTCCACAATCATTTTCATGCTCTCTCCTGAAATGCTTTAATGAAAATTTACAAAGCACGTATTGAAAGAATGTGGCTTCTCATGAACCATGGTATTTCTAGTGATATTCGATGTGTAATTGATGCAAGGGTTCATTTAGCAGGTGAGTCATCTGACTCTTTCATTTCTCACATGTTTGGTTTATGGAAAAACACATATGCTAAGAAATGAAGAGCTAAACTGCTAGGTGATTGTTATAAATATGCACGCTGGACGTACAACACTCATTGTCGTTATTTAGGAATGATGTCTGATAATCGCGAAAATAAAATTCAATTCCTTAGAGATGGCTTGAGTAATGAGTCTTTAGATGATATATCATTGAATCTTGAGAAACATCCTAGTGGACATGTTCATCGAGTAATTCGCAATTTGCATACATAATTTCAAAAAGAAAGACAACAATACAGTCTCGGGAATCTAACTTTAAAAGACCATGTTTGTCAATTTATAAGAAAATTGGATGGGAAGCCTATCTCTTACCCATAAAGAGCGTTCAAGCTATTATTTTACGTAAAACTAGATAAAGATGTGAGCCACAATCTCAACTATCAGTACATATTTTTCAATTTATTGTTTTGATTTCCTTTACTTTAATTTACTGTTTTGATTTCCTTTATTCCGATAGTATCTAAAATTTTTGACTTTCACGATCTATTACTGTTCATCTGAAAATTATTATTTTACAGATATTAGTGCTTTTATTACTCACATTTTTTTAGGATATATTAATTCAGCTCATCAATTCTTTTTTCAACACATCTAGATAAGAAAGAAAACAAAATGGAAACAACTTCAAGAAGATGAGTTACTAATATATGTGTGTTTTGTGGAACTAGCTTTGGAACTAAACCAGAATTTGTTGAAGCTGCAAAAGAATTGGGTAGAGTTATGGTGGAAAGAAACATGCACTTAGAATATGACGGTGAAAATCTTGAATTGATGAGATGTGTTTCACAGGTCATGCAGGAAGGTGGTAGACAATTTATAGGGATCATCCCAAAATCTTTGGCAGACGTAAACCTCATCGGAAAATCAAATGAAGAAAAATACATTGTCTCAGATATGTCTGAAAGACTTTCTGAAATGATTAATCATGCTGACTTTTTTATTGCTTTACTAGGTGGGCTGGGCACACTGGAAGAAATATTCACAGTGATATCTTGGGAGAACTTGAACATTCACCAAAAACCCATTGGACTGTTTAATGTTGATGGATTTGTATTTCTTGAAGATGCCAGAAAAAAGGGTTTATTTCAAAAACGGTAAAAGATATCTTCTTAACTGCAAGCTGATAATTTAATTGACCAACTATTAGCTTTTAAATCAAAAATTGACCCTATTATTTCCAAGTTGAACTGGTCTGGTAACGATTATGGCAAGAAGCGCAAAGTAAACTTTGATCTTAATCAGTAATTTTTTCTTTAATTCCTAGATGCAATTTTCAATTCCACACTAACCAAGTGATGTTTTTTAAACTATACTTCTTATTTTTCAGACATTGGGGACAATGTCTCAATTTAGTTGGGGGAATGGGATAATTGACTAGTTTGTTTTTATTTTATGTTTCTTTGTTGTGTTTAAGTTTTTATTATATTATTTTTTTCTTTATTGTTGTTTTTGCTTTGTTGTTATTTTGTGGGAAAAAAATAAAAAATAACAATATTTTGTTTTGATTTTATTTTATGTTTTTAACTACACACATACTAACAATAAATTTTTGACTAACCAAATGGAATTGTTGTTCAGAGATAGCCGTGTAAGGAGTTTTCGCTCCTGAGACGTATCTCAGTCTAATTCATAACAAGTTATTTTTTGTTTATTTCCTTTTGAATTATTTAAATTTACGAATTCTCCATAAAGTTGATTAAATTTGATCTTTATATGCTCATTTGATAGGTATTATCAACATACAAGGTAACATATGAACATGAGTTGTAAGTGAAAATTTTGTAATATTCAGCTCTATAGTTTATTGGAAGTAGCACCTAAAAGCAGTGGAATTTGTATTTATATTAAAAAAATGAAATTAACCATGCTTTTACTTAGTAACTGGACACCTTGCCTCAGCAAGCAGTGATTTTTCGCGTCAAACGGTAGAGCCTGAGTTAATTACAAAAAATATATATGATGATAATAATTAAGTTTCTACTTAGTAATCAGACATCTTGCCTCAGTAAACATTGATTGTTCGCGTTCAACGGTAGAGCTTTTAACATTTGAGATCTGAGGAATTAAGTCCACAAGGTTGTCTTAACATCTAGTGCCTTAAAGCCAATTGGTTTGGGAGTCACTCGCCCAAAGCTCGTCACAAGGATTCAAAGTGTATAATTTTTTAAAAACATAAAAATAATAAAAATAATATTTGTGCACTTATAAATAAATTTTCATTGCCAAAAGTGTGAATTCTGATATAACTTTATGACAAAAAATATTACTCTTTTTTCGACTACACTTGTGAATATTTTGGGCACAATTAATTGATTAATACATTGTTAACTATGTATATGGAGAATGGTAAAAAGTATAAGAGAATTACTTATAAAAGTAATTTAGAAAGAAAGAAAATGACTCTTAACTTGGATAAAATTTTCACTTTTTAGTTTTCGCTTAGATTACTAGGGACTAGTAATAAGCTGGTTAGGGGTGTGATTGGGACTAAAAAGTGCATATTTATTAATAGAAAAATTAATCATTTTACACTTTTAGTTTCATTAATCCCTTAATTTAACATATTTGTTAAATAATAATTATATATATGTTTATTGTGATTTTTATTTTTTATGTAGATGAAATAATACTTTGGATACATATCTAGAAAAATGGACTTGACATTTGGATTTTGGAGGCCGAAAACTTATTAGGGCGTTCTGACAATGTACAATTTAGGAAATTCCAACTTTGCGTACTGTTTGTTTTTTGGCCATAACTTTTTACTTCAATATCGGATTAAGTGCTTCAAGTTCTAAATGAAAGAAGACTCAAAGATCTACAACTTTGAAGTCTATAAGAGTTTTTAATTATGAGGTTTGCAAGGTCGAAATAGATGAAGATTGCATGAAATTTTAATTATTAGAAAATAAAATAAAATAAAATAAAATAAATATATAAAAATACTAAATAAATAAATGTCACAATTCACTTTAGGTGGATTGTGATAAATGTTTGCTACATGATCAACAAAAATAAAAAAAAATCAAAAAAGGAAAAATAAATAAATTAGTTAAAGTTTGTTGTTTGTATTCGATTTGGAAAGTTGTAATGAATAATTGAGAGATGAGAACTTCTACTATAAATAAATGTGCTCACCTCTCATTTGCTTCATGCTTATTTCATTTTCTTTCTTGTATAATTTGGAAGAAGTGTGTTGTGTATTTTATTTTTCTTGTAATTTTTTTCTGTAAAAAAAGTGCTTTTCTATCAATCTCTAATTCTAATCTTCCTCCCCAATCGGATATTATGGTGCCTGTGTGTTTTTAATTATAGTATGAGTAGCTAATTTCTTTCTGCTGGGGGAATGAGTGAAACTATTATTATTTAAGTTTAGATTAATCTCACTTATTTATAATATATAAATTGTAATGATTAATAATTAATTGAGATATAGACTAATTATTGACAAACTTTTCTACCACATAAATGGCTGGTTTTATACAATTTTGGCATAATTGAGTACATAACTAGACTTATTATAGAAAAATATTATCACAGCCTTTATGGCTGATTTTATGTTTTTGGCATATTTAGTACATTGGCATAGACCCGGCCGACGGTTCGGTTCGGTTCCGATTCCAGTTCCATCCGTTTTTTTTTGCTTTATTGAAAATTAAAAAAAAAATTGAGATTGATAAATCAATATAATTTAAAATTATGAATTTGAATTTATTACATTACATAATTATATTAAATTACAAATAAAATTATTATCTAAAAAATTAAAAAAATATTATATAAATTCAAACCGGTTCCGGTTGGAACCGTTGAACCGCTGGAACCGAACGGTTCCAGCGGTTCCAACCGGTTCGGCTAGGGTAGGAACCCTAATCGAACCTGTTAGGTTCCGGTTCAGTCCCGGAACCGGAACCTTAGCCGGGTCTACCTTGGCAGGACTAGTTATTGACATAAATGACTACCATCTTTATGGCTGTTTTTATATGTTTTGGCAAAATTAATTTAGGAAGTAAATTAATTGGGTTATGGTGATAATTTA
This sequence comes from Zanthoxylum bungeanum, assembly GCA_019454045.1. Taxonomy (NCBI): domain Eukaryota; kingdom Viridiplantae; phylum Streptophyta; class Magnoliopsida; order Sapindales; family Rutaceae; genus Zanthoxylum; species Zanthoxylum bungeanum. Next base: position 27,487 of record SKCR01010867.1, on the reverse strand, counting down.
TATATTATAAGAAGTGAGATTTCTAAATATAAAATATTAAAAATGGAACCCATAACCCCAACATTATTTTATTGTTGTCATTTAATTCAGATTCCCTAAACAACCTTAAATGATTCAAATTTTTTTATTTTTCAGTCAAATTATTATTTTTATTTTACTAAATATATTCGTTGTGGATCTACCTCGGTCTTACTGGGTTATTTTATTACTTCGACACTCTTATACTTGGAAGTAAAGAACCACTTTTTGAGCGTGTCACCCGACCGACTATATATATCTGATCGTGCTCACTACTTTCTGTATTTTATTGTAGGTTTAACTATTTTTTAAGTTATGCTCGTTACCATTACTCCATGCATGTTTAGTTGTTTCATTCTGCTACTTTAGTTGATGATGTCCATGTACTGTTTAAGATTGGATTAATTTGCATGCTATGCTGTTTATTATCTGATCTGCAAATAATTTTTGGCCTGATATATTGTATATTCGACCGTATGATCCCCGTTGTTTATAAGATAGAAACCGGGACGTAAGTTCTATAACTGATTTTAAATGGACAATAATATGGTTTGCAATCGTGATATAACTCCACGTACCACTGGGAGATGGCTATTTTTGTATGAATATATCTGAAATGAATGCTTATCATATATGTACTTGCGTATGAATGTTTCTGCATTTCTTGAACAAGTAGCATGTCCGGCCTGACTTCGTGCAAATCCGGCCGGACATGAAAAAATATATTCGGCCAAGCCTCTCTAAAGCCATGCCCCACATAATACATGTTTTAGTATGTTTTAGCTTTTTTAATTATTTTTGTAATATTTTATTTATGCATTTAAATTTTATTTCATTTACCGTATTTTATTAGGTGTTTGTGCACTTGTATGTTATATAAACTATTTTGCATGATCTTGCATTATAAGATATGCAGATATTTCATTTAAGCATAAATATTATATCGGCGTCAATAAAGGACCCTTCCAAACCCAAACAGTTTTATGGTCGGACCTTGCGAGGGGTGCAATGTATCCTTAAATCATCCTTGGTTTTTCATACTAGGTGGCAACTCCATTATTCTTCGGTTAGTCCCTCCGTGGGATTATCCATTCTCTCTACGGGCTGTGAGCCTAATAATGTAGTGGTCTTCGACGCCATAGGCACAGCGGTAAATGATCCATTCCTACAGATATCAACTCTTTTGAGGATAGAGAATCAACCCCGAAAAATGCCTTGTAGTATTTATGACGAGATTGAGAAGAAATATGTCTTCATATTTTGCATACCTTTTTTAACCCTAATGGCATTACATATTGAGAAATCACTTTCACTTAATGAGGTGGATTTGTATGTATGATAACCTTCACTTGGCCGATCGAACCTTTGAGTGGATAGATCTAGTTGTATACAATCCTTAATGTTTTTGGGTATAAAAAAAGAGCATTCACTTGGTCGATTGAACTCTTGAGTGGGGAGACCTAGTTGTGGGAAACCTTTCGCCGATAAGAGCCTAAGTCTTTCTCTCTTAATCCCACATGAAGAGCCCATGGACGTTATCATATAGAATTTTCCCTTGTGCTTGTGTTTGAACCCCCAACCATTTGAAGTTGTTTGAATCTTTTGCAATGGGATGTAAAACTTGTTGGACCTTTTCAACTGGAACAAGTTTATATTTTCATGATAATTAGCCAAATACTTTGAAATGATAATGAGCCACCTTGTATGCAAACTTTGTTGCGCCTAAAATGTTTAATTATGATCCAAAAGTGACAAAACACGAGTATGATACCCATGTTCGCTTTCATTCAAAAAGGGTACGTCTTATTTTTACCCATTTGGATATCTTTGAACCTTTCTAAGCCCATCCAAAAATAACCAAGATTACTAAAGGTCTAATTCATCATTTCTAGACAATGGCACGATCCCCATATTAGGTTTAGTAATTATATAAATGGGTAGCCTTTGTCTTTAGTGATGGAAAAGAACCAAGGTAGCTAAGATTTACCCTTTGTAGTGTTGGATAAAACGAGCTTATATAACCCCCGTTGGTACATCAGTTAAGCCAAACCTAGGGCATATATTGGACTTACTATGTGTGGGGGAGAAATACAGTTGGAAGGATGTATGCTGATTGAGCATCCCACACACCTCATTCATCACATGCATACATGCATCATATTAACATCTTGATTGAAGCAATTACAACGGTACATTAGGTTAGAAAGTAAGGCAGATTAGTCAGAAGTCAATTAGCAAGTACATAAATAGTCAGTAGTGAGAGCTCTCGTGTAGTTCAGTTGGAAACAACCATGAACATGATAACATAACAACTACATACCCTGGCCAATGCTACTGCTAACCTGAAAACAATGCAGACATGGCCTCGAGCGGCATGGGTTAAAACCAGTGAATAGAGGAATGAAGAGCTCGCGAATAGAACAGCTGAAGAAATCCATGTCTTAGATGATGATCTAGAATAATATGTTGTAGGAAGAATGGCCAAGTCTCAAACCAATGCCGAACTGCATAAACTAGAGGAGAAAATGGAGTCAGTCACACAAAAAATCAAAAGCAAACATGAAAACTTGCTTGACTATGTCACAATTACCTTTGAAGAATAACTCTCTACCGAGTTTAAAATACCAGATGTGACCAAGTTTGATAGGAAAGGAGACCTCAATTCACACATTCGCCAATTTGTGTCTATAATAAGTGCCAAGTATAAAAATATCATGAAAACATAAAACGAGCGCTAAGACGGAAACATATAAAAACATCATGCATATTCTTCATCATTTTAAAACCTTAAAACTTGAAAATAAATTTAAAACATAAGTCAAGAAAACATAAAATAAAGCATCCACTCACAGTGCTATGGCAATTCGAGAGCGGTACACGGTGTGGAGGATCGTCGAGTATCCTGGAGTCGATCTAAAGCCAAAACAACTGTTAGTTTCTATAACTCGGAATATTTTCGTAAGGCATAAAGAATATGTAATATATATGGACTCTTAATCTTTCTAAACATATGATATATTTATGGTATCTATGAATTTTACGGCTTAGATTTCGAGTTACGCAAGTGTGATAGCAAAATTCCAAATTCTGCCCAATCGTTAATATCCTCTGCTTAATAGTTAACTTTGAAAATTTACTACAACTAATTGAGATGGAATCTAGAGCTGAAATTTTAATAGAATGGGCTTTCATGTCTCTAGTTTATGTCAATTTTTACGGATCTCAGTTTCGATTTCGGAAACTCAAGTACTAAGGCGAAATTCAAGGGTGGTCAGAAAAAAACTGGGTGTATTCGCAGCAGGTCAACCAACTTCGAAAATTCGGTGTGGCTTCATCCTAAGTACAAAAATTTTAATTTTTGGATATGTTACTCCCTTTATGTCTAAATTACCCATAATTTTACGGAACTTGATTTCAATTCCTAAATGTAACGACCGATAGTTTTTACTACTGCATATAGTAGTACTGTTACGTACGGGACGAAGACACATAAAATAATTTATGTTGAGACTCAAATATACTCATGGAATGACTTTGGGGACAATCGGTAAATTCCTCAAAGTCTCGGGACGAGACTGTACAATGTTCCCTTTTGGACAGCCCGTGGTATTTGGGGCGTACATTTTTCATACGAACTCCGATTTCTATGAATTTTATATCGTCGGAAAGCTGAGATCGAGACCTACAACCAAAATCTGACGAGAAATAGGTCAAAAATGCAAGTCAAAATTTCAGATGAATAGTGATTTCGGGGTCAAATGCAAAAATTTCAAATTTTCTACAAAATTCTATACTTTTCCCCAACCTTCCAAATATCATACAACCCCCAATATATAAAGGACTCACTATTCACTAATCACAAAATTTTGGAACAAAAAAAGAAAGGAAGAGACGTGAGAGAAGAAGAGAGGAAAGAAGAAGAAGAAGAAAAAAAGGAAAGAAGAAGAAGAAGAAGAAAAGAGGAAAAGAAGAAGAAGAAGAGACCACCCTTAGGGTCTCGTATCAAATTAATGATTTTGAGGTTTAGTGAGTTGTTGAGGATGATAATTGGATGTAGAACATGTGTATTTGAGGTTTAATGAAATAGTTGTGTGATAAAAATTGATATGGAAGTATTAATGATGTATTTGGGTGAGTAAAATAGACTTTAGGAAGAAAAGCAAAAACCTGGAAATCAGGTCTGCGTCGCGACCTGGGAAAAATTTAGGCATGCTTTTGGACAAAGGCACGTCGCGACGTGCAAGACTTTGCGCTGCGACGTGAAGACAAAAATTCATCCAAATTACTTTTAAACCATCCCAGTTCCACCCTAGCATGTTAGAGACCACCCTTAGGGTCTCGTATCAGTTTGAGAATACACAGTACACCATAATATAAGAGTGATATGCGTTGAAGTAATAAGTAAGTGCTTGAGTGAGAAAGTTTAGACTTATTCAGAATATGTCCCCCGTCTCATCCTCTAACCAAAATTGTCAATTTTAGATCATCGCAGAAACCGGAATTCCCTCAGCAAGTGAGTAATGCCAGCCAGATTCCAAACTGTGAGTGGACACTCTCATTTTAAACTGATTTTTATTATGTTATTTTTGTTTCAGACTTACATTTTTACGCTTTAGGGCGTTAGAAGATTTTCTTCACAGTTATTTCATACAAAGTTATGATTTAAGTTTTAATTGAGAAAGAAATCCTTTTAGAAAATATTTCTTACAGTTTTGAGATACAAATCATGGTTTTATGTTTTCGGGGAAAAAGGGAAAAACTCACCCCAGTATGTAACTTGACACAGTTGGAATTGACGGATAGAGACATGGGCACATGTAGAGGACTGAGGGGACGGCGATGCGTAACGCCCTCAGATCCTAGAGCAGGGCTAGGGGGACGGCAATACGTAACGCCCCTAAACCCTAATTTCAGAGCTTGGGTGGTAGCATAGATCTGCACCCCCAGTTCTAGTTTTGTGGCTTGGGGGACGACGATACGTAACGCCCCAAGACCACCAGTTTCAGAGAAAGTAGTGGCATGTTTTGGGGGACGGCGATACGTAATGCCCTCATACGTCAATGTTTTTCAGATACATAGCAGTTCACAATGATCAGATTTTCAGCAAATAGTTTTTTAGAAATAGTTTTCAGAAACCAGAATTTTAAAAGTAGTTTTCAGAAAGACAAGTTTTATAAAAGGGATTTCAGAAGAAGTTTTTAGAAAAGAGTTTTAATATAAAGAGGTTTTTGACACTATGGTTTTAAAACCAAAAGCTTTTATATCAATTTTCAGTTTTTCGTCCACTCACTTAGATCGTACAGCGATCTGACCCCCCACTCCCAGTGTTTGTTTTGCAGGTATTCCATGAGGACGAGCTCGAAAGGACGGATACTGATGGCAGTCACTAGTGGGTCTGAGTCCACCAGTCAGAGTATGAGTTCAGTCTAGTCAAGCAAAGTTTAGTTTCAGAAAATTGTATAGTAAGGTTGTGTTTTAGTACTAAAGTGTAGAATCGAAATGTATTTGACATTAAGTTTATATGAGTATGAAATTTTTTACATTTTATGTTAAGGTTTGGGCAATGATCACATGTTCAAGTTATAGTCGAGATAAGACAGAAGTAAAGTATACAGTTAGTATGTCAGAGGCTCAGGGGAATAGTACGGCCTATTCTCGCCGGTAACATCTCCAGATCGGGGATGTTACACTAAATCTCAATTTATAGGTGAATATTTACAGGCAGTTCAGGCGAACCAGAAATTTATGAATCTGCAGGGTAGTCACTTTGTAAGGTTGGTATAAATTCATCTCTTATATAAATATTCTAATTTTTGGATATGTTATACTCTTCTATCTATAATTTACTCGAAATTTAATGGTGCATCATTTGGACATCTAAAACGTAACTTATGACCAATTCTTTTTGACCTGTCCATGACTTCCCTTAATATTCACTAGGGGTGGACAAAAAAACCGACCGAACCGAACCAAACCGTAAACCGAACCAAACCGGACCAAATTTACGGTTTTTTTTTCCAACGGTTCGGTTTGCGGTTCGGATTGGCCTACCTCAAACGGTTTACGGTTCGGATTGGCCTACCTCAAACGGTTTACGGTTCGGATTGGCCTACCTCAAACGGTTTACGGTTCGGTTCAGGAGCTAATCCGAACCGCACCTGTTAAACCGAACCGAACCGTTATAATTAAAAAAAATTATATATTTTTATAAAAAAATTTGTATTTACACCCTAGCACTTCATACTATTTGTTGGATAGACTACTTTTTTTTTTGTCTTCACTTAAGTGGATGAAAATTTATTTTAAATATAATAATCCGTAAACCGAACCGAACCAATCCGTAAACTGCTGGTTTAAAATATTTTCAATCCGAACCAAACCGTTATTTAATGGTTTGGTTTGAGAGGTAAAAAATCCGAACCGTAAAATATGGTTTGGTTCGGTTTTTAGCAAAAACCGAACCAAACCGAACCGCGCCCACCCCTAATATTCACTGCTTTACTAACTTTACTTAATTTAGCCATTACATCAATGCTTAACAAGTTAAATGTATATTATCATGCACAAAATTGATCAATTATTCAACGCTATCAAGGTTTAATAATTCATCGAACACTTGTTACGCGTTACCTATAAACATTTCTTTTACTACTTCTAATGTTTATTTCACGTTCATAATTCAATAACCCTTATCAACCAACATCACACTACACATCAACATCATTTAATAACAGCATATCATTACACAAATAAACACTTCAATAACTCATCAATTATGCATTAATACACTCAATCTTCCAGCTCTCTTCACTGTCGAATTTACCCTCAATCATGAACACGTTCTAATGTAATTCAACTTCCACTCAATTTCTTCAACTCTCAAATCTTAATTTAAGATTTATAAATAAGCTTTAGAATTTATCAAAGTGGACAACACATATTCGAAATCATTTATCATCATTCCAACATCACACATAACAAAAATCATCAACATCTCCAACTTATAAATTCAATTACGCATAGCAGTAAACTAATTAATTTGGAAGTGTTCTCTTACCTTTAATAGAAGTAGAAATCTTCTTCAATTACTCCCCCAAACCTTATAGACATACATTGATCCTTGGATCTCTCTATTTCTTTTTTTTTTTTTTCATTCCTTCACACAGCTTCGCTTGAAAGCAAGCAAACAAATTTCTCCCTTCAAGCTTCCAAGTGTTCACCCACTGAGCCCACTCTCATGTTTAAGAAAAAAAGTAAGTTTTCTTCTTCTCTTTAAACTACATTATATTATTTAATATGAGGTATATTATATTATTGGTGTATTAAATTAGCATTGTATTGTTTTAATTTTGTACAATATGTACTGTATTACATTAGTTATATTATTTAAATTTTATTAATTTTTAATTTTTAATGTTTGATATTCAATATTATTATTTATTTTAAATATATTATTTAAATATACTAATAAATGTAAATTTTTTTATTAAATTAAACAATAATTTATTTTTTAATATTTTCTAATAAATAAATAATTTTAATATAATAGAGTGATAATTAAAATAATTCTATTTAATTCTATTTATTATTTTATTAAATTTTCAATTATTACATCACAAACTTAAAATGATTAAAAATAATTTATACAATAAAAAATAATTTTATAATAAAATAAATAATAATATTTATTATTAAATCTATTTAATGGTGGAAAACTGAACAATTTTGAAATAATGAATGGATATTGGAATACTTTCAAAAGTTTCACGTAAAAATATTCAATTTGACAATTATCATAAAGAAAAAAGAGAGTTTTCTAAGGGCAAAATAGAATTTTTGATTATATTGTTAACTTGAACTAATGTTAATAAAACAATTTTCAAATAAGTGAAAAAAAAACAATTTCAAACTTTTCGTCCAAAATGATACTTACCCTGTTCATCACGTGGAAAAAAGATAATTTCCCTTATCATTACACTGAACTAGGGATGTGAAATTTATTTAGTCCGGATCCTGAAAAATCTGGATCAATTTTAATAAATATGCAAATCCGGATTTGAAATATAAATTCGGATCCGGATATAAAATTAAAAAAGAATAATATATTAATTTTATTTTTAGTTTTATTGTAATTTTATACTTAGATTTAGATGATTTTAAATAGATTTTGAGTTATAAACGTTATTTTAAATGTTAAATTACTATTTTTATTTATGTATATTATTTTATTTTATTTTAAGTATTTAAAATAAAATAAATTTAAAATAAAAAATAAAAATCTCAAATTTTTAGGAACCCTTCTCTTTCTCCTTTTTTTGTGTAAGGTGATGCAAGAGATCTAGCTGTTGTTAATTCGAGATGGTAAATCATCACCATAGACGAGGAGGAGGTTCATCTTTAACGACCAATTTTTTCTCTAAGCAACCATCTTTTTTAAGAATCACTCTTTACATAATCATTTTCTTTGCCTTTTCAATTTTGTATTTTCTTGTTAACACTAGTACAAACAAATTGGATGATGATGGGCAACAGCCTCTGTTCACTGAACAATCTCAGTCTCAGTTGGAATCTTCGGAGGTAAAGATTTGATTTATATCCGCATTTGATGTTTGGTTATTGATTTTTATGTTGTGTTTTTGCTTCTGGGTAGTTGTGGTTTGGCCTTTTAAAGTTGATTTTTGATTTGATTGGTTTGTTTTTTAATTTTTGGTGGGTTTGTATTCTTCGATTTGCAAAGTTAGTGTTTTGTGATGTTCGTTGCTGGGTTTCCTTTTAGTTGTTGATTGGGTGAAGTGTTTTGTTAAAGGAACTTGGATTTGTTACATAATCATAAATGCAAAATATAGGAGATTTAGTTGAGGAAATTGTTTATTTGAAGTAAGCTGAAAGACAATGCACTTGCTGCCATTTGTGAGAGCAGAACTTGAAAATGGAAAACTGAAGATCTCACTAACATTCAGATTCGTGTTCTGCCATTTGATGTAACTGAGAAATGCTAAAAGAGGATTGGAGAAATGTCATTGTTATGTGAACTATAGTTAATAAGTATTTTACAATGTGAAAGAAAGAAACTATTGATTGGCTTGCCTTTCGGCATTCTTATTAGTCAATTATAGGTTACTTTGTTGTTTAAAAGCTAGGAAAATGTTATGCTCCCCACTTCCCTGAATCACCTCATATGCCCCTTAAAACTTCCTGATTCACTATGCGTGAACTGCTCCCAAGAGAGCGAGTCAAATCTTTAAAGGGCTTGGTTACGAAACTCGTGTTGGCTCACAGACTTTTATTTCCATAATTGTAGTAATTTGCTAAATATGCCTATATATCTTATTGCTATGATACTCTTGGACCGAACTTACAGTTTCAAGAAGCTGATTATCGTGTTCCTCACATCCTCCTAGAAAAAGGAAATTAGAATTGCTCAAAGATTTTTTTGATGAGGTTGTAAGCTATTTTTATACCTCTTTTTTCCATTTACTTTCACTTTTCAAAATGAATTAAAATCATTCTACTTTATAAACTCAGTAAAATGTCTTTTTGTACAACATGATTGAGAAACAGTGACACTTTTTGTTATTTTAAGGGTGACTCTCGCTTGCAATTCTGCAGATTCCAGATGAACAACTTTGGGATCCTCCTTTTAGCTATGGTTTACACCCATGTGTCAAGCCTACTAAAAAATACAAAGGTAAAAGTTATGAACATCTGCTTATGTTATTTTGTTTGAACTGCAAGATGGTTCCCACCTCCTGTCCCTAAAAACCTGGTGGAACAAAATCTAGTAACTCTTGTGTTGGAGCTTTGCTTCCCTTGAATTCATGCTCTGTAGTCTTTACTATTATTATAAAATTTATGTTCAATATTATCAAGTGCATGAAATTAGTGCAGCCCCTCCTATGCAGACCCTTTCGTTCTGTCTCTTTTTCTCTTGCTGTCTATCCATTTGGTCTCTCCTGTAATTTCTGCTTTGCTGTCAGCTGCCCGAGGACCAGACCGCTACATAACAGTGAAAAGCAATGGAGGACTTAATCAGATGCGGACTGGTGTAAGTTTACTGACATTTTTTGTTTCTAATTTTTCGCTTCAGCAATAAATTTAGTTTATTGAAAAAATGCCCTCAATGTCAAGATGGCTCAATCATATAGACAACAACATTTTAAAAAAAATATCTTATTTTTTTATATATTATTTTTAAAACAGAAAAAGATGAATCCACGAATAGAAGAAATATAATTTTTCTATTTAGCTGTTCACCCTGTGCTTTTTCCCGTTCTTCTCTTAACCAAGGTTCAATAACCATGCTCATTTCATAGATTTCAGACATGGTGGCTGTGGCACACATAATGAATGCAACCTTAGTTGTTCCTCAGCTGGATAAACGCTCATTCTGGCAAGACTCGAGGTATTCTGAAATTGTCCATTTTTATCCAATAGTACTCAAAATAATTTATTTTTAAGGTATAATTTTGACGTTTTGAATCCTATGCACAGTATGTTTTCAGATATATTTGATGAGCTTCATTTCATCAAAACATTACAAGGAGACTTGAGGATTGTCAGGGAGCTCCCTAAGGAACTGGAGTCAATACTTCGGGCCCGGAAACATTTCACTTCCTGGTCTGGGGTGGGTTACTATGAAGAGATGACACAATTATTTAAGGACTATCAGGTCTGTGTAATATTCTGTGGTTGCATTTCCAAGTTAAAACAACTGAATCTTGTTTTTGGACTGAGAGCCTTATTTTGTGTTAGAGGTTTTTTCAACTGAGCTAATCTAATTTTACTTGTGTCCAGCAATCTATTGCGGCTAGAAGTTGTAGCCTAGAACCCGTGAAAAACTGGGGCGTTGGCTATTTCTTTATGTGTTTATGATGTTTCATGTGGACTCCTTTGTGGCGCTTAGAATTGATAATACTATCCTTTATATAGACTGCTTTGGATGTAAGAGAACCATACTACGTTACTCTACCAAGCTGGATCCACATTGCTCTACCTTATCTTGTATGCAATATTGCAACTTACCGAATCTACTGTTGTTGATGTCTGGCAAACCATTGCAGTTAGCACCAACAAAAGATTTTGTGCCTTTTTCTGTTTCCCTGTTTCATAATTTTTATGTACTTGTGGCACCTAGAACTGAGAACACCGTCTTTTACACTGAATTCGCTACCACAAACTCAGGAAAAATAATTTACCAAACAAACTTCAACCATTAGGCTATTTTGGAATGCAAGTCAAGGCTGAATATATCAATTACTAAGTTCGTTATTTATCAATTTGTTGAATTATTTTGAAGCATGTCTCCAAGAATTTTACACACAAATATTTGGAATGCTTGCTTTATGCTTTCACCATTCAAAATCATGGCCAATTATTGAGTGACATTTGTGGCTATTTGAGTTTGACAATCAGTTCCTAGCCCTTAATTTGATTAGTATCTGAACTCGAGGATGGCTTATCAAGTTAATTTCTGTAGGTAATACATGTTGCAAAATCAGATTCACGACTTGCAAACAATGATCTGCCTCTCGATATACAGCGATTGAGGTGTCGTGCTCTATATCATGCTCTCCGCTTCTCTCCACCAATCGAAATCCTAGGAGAGGTTTGAATTGCTATTCCTTTATGTTAATACCCCTCACTTTATCCTTTATCAAATCATTGTTAGATATGAAAAGATTAGTTGAAAATCTGAAAACGATAAAAAGTTGTTTGTGGTATTTCCTGTGAGATTATATTTTTTTTATATTTTAAACTCCAAATTCTCCCAATTTCTGAAAATTGTTCTTGGTTTACAAACTATATACCCTGCTAATAGATTGAAACTTTGATGGTTCAATTTCTTAGAAAATACAAGATGTTTTAATGGTACAAAATTGATTCATAATCTCTGAAATCATTTGAAAATTTTGATCCTTTCACCATGGTCAGTGTGTTATGCTAGCGTGCAATGTAAATAAACAAGGAATATATATTTTGGTAATGATGCATTTAAGAGGTCTCCTATGGGGCTTCCTGTTAAATTAGGTTCTAAGCATGCATGACGCTGACACCACAGAAGCTGGTGGAGCGGCTGAGATCACGTGGGGGAAGATATGTAGCTCTTCATCTCAGATATGAGAAAGACATGCTGTCATTTACTGGTTGTACGAATGGTCTGACTGATGCAGAATCCAAAGAACTGACAATAATGAGGTGAGAATAATGTCTGCATGTGCATGTGGTTTGTATAGTTCCAACTCACAAAATATATACTCTAAAATTGAGAGGATGCAGCAGTGGCTAAAGGTTTGGGTCTCTCAAGAGTAAATTTAGTCAGAGCCACCTTAGGGCATTTTAATCTCTCTTAAAATTTGTGCGTTTTAGTATCCAACCATCAGCTGTTCGCAAAACTTCAATTGAATGCTAAAAGGATTGGCGTTCATTTGGATATTCTTAATTGAAAAGTTTTTCTTTTATTCTTAAAACTATTTTTTTTAATCAAATAAACCCATATGTTGAATTTTGCTGAATCAGCGAATTAAAACTATATTATAGTATGTTTTTGGGGGGAAGATAGTTTGTTATCACTAATGGTTATTGTTTTTCTAGGGAGAACACAAATCATTGGAAAGTTAAAAAGATAAACTCAACTGAACAGAGAATCGGAGGCTTTTGTCCGCTAACTCCCAAGGAGGTGGGGATATTTCTTCAAGCCCTTGGTTATCCTCCTTCAACATTAATTTATATTGCTGCCGGAGAAATCTATGGTGGCAATACTCACCTTTCAGAGCTCATGTCTCGCTTCCCAAATTTAGTTTTCAAGGTATGGTTATCATTTTGTAGCTTATTGCCCGATAAAAATATTTTTGATGGCACAGGTTCAGTGACAAAGCAGTCGTTGGATTTTGCAGGAAACTTTGGCAACCAAGGAAGAGTTGAAAGCATTTGCTAATCATGCGTCTCAAACTGCAGCACTTGATTACTTAATTTCCGTAAAGAGTGATGTGTTCATCCCATCACATTCTGGAAACATGGCAAGAGCAGTTGAAGGACATCGTAGATTCTTAGGTCACCACAAGACAATCACTCCAGACAGGTATTAAATCAGATATGAAATGTGTATTTTTTTTCTCCGTAGAACACTGGAGAACTGACAATTAGACCAGTTAAATTATGAGTTCACTCTATGAAGAAGATTCTTGTTGTACAAGTCGAAAACTGAAGGACTGAAGTTATTTTTTTCATTTTGCTAGGAGTATATAGACATATTTCAATCTTACCAAGTATTCTCTTTAACATTCTTTTATTCTCGAGTAATTGCTCCCCTTTTTTTTCCTTTCAGGAGTGCACTTGTTGAACTTTTTGATAAGCTTGAAAGTGGACAGCTTAGAGAAGGGCTGTCATTTTCATATCGTGTGCAGAAAATGCACAAGAGCAGGTATCTTTGTTGCGACTATATAAATATATATTTGAAAGAAATAAACTGTTGCCTGCAATCTGTTAACTCCTCTTGCATAATCAAAATAACTTTGTACATGAAATATAATTCCATCTGTGACTTGCCTTGGAATTTTGTTTTATTCAATATCACAGGCAAGGAGCACCGAGGAAAAGGAAAGGTCCGTTACCAGGAATCAAAGGTCGAGCACGTTTCAGGACTGAAGAATCATTTTATGAAAACCCATACCCTGAATGTATATGTAGTTCAAAGGCAGCTTGAGATTACAGGACTTTGATGTATCAGTAGTCAGCTTGAATGCAGAGTTTTCCGCAGCAGGGAATTCCCCATAGATGGTGTCTAAGCCTAACTTGTATTTCATGTTCATATAATTAGTTATATTCATAGGAAGATTTTGATGTTCAAAATTTATCATTTATTTATTAGTATGAATTTGATTATGAAGGTTTTGTTTATACAAAGTGAACTACATCTAGCCACGGCACCTGCGGTGATTTTCAACACCACAGGTTTCTAGTCATGGCACCTGAGGTGTGGTATTCTAATTGTGTTTACTTGAAAACAAAAATTGTGGTTTTAAAGTGCTGTTTTGCAGATCGATATTGCATTTGATATCGTCTAGCAGTGTTGTGAGAATGAAAATAGCAGTAATGCATTTAATAAAGTGTTTTAAAAAATAACTGTTTGTTAAATAATTAAGGCAAGAAATTTTTTGACACAATATAAAAAATTTTCTTCAATTATATGAACTCATTATTTCATCTCTTATTATATAATCTTTCAACTGTCTAACGTGTTAGAGATAAATCCACATGATGAGGCAAATAAATAGGTCATAACAGAAGAAATAATGGTCCTTAATTTAGAGAGAAATTGAGAGTTATAAGAATACAAGAAGTTACTAATGAGATATAAAAAGTTTGGTTGGTAAATATCCACATAATTTTATATTTCATATACTTTCCCCTTTGATGTTTATCCTATTAAGAATAAGTCTCATTCAAACATTTGCTAGTAAAAACACAATGGAAATAAAAAAAAACTAGCGAAAGAAAAGTAGTATATCATTCATTATAACTTAAAAGGTATAATACTGTCTCATTAAAATCTTATTAGGAAAAACTGATAGTTAGGAAAAAAAATAGTAAATGAAAAAAGAGTATAATGTATGTTGTTTCCTTCAAATTATCAACTCCACTTTAATAAACAAACTTCCCCTCAACGTGACATTATTATTTTATTGATCAGTCATCTAATTAATAATACATTCGGTAAAACATTATACTCAATCACTTGATAAATAAAATTTCATCTTCTAACTTGACTATTTTCAGTGAAAAATATTGGCATATACATATTTTATTAATTGGGTTGATCTTCTTCAATAAAGCTTGTTCATTTGTTGCACATATGTTTGCACATTATTTCTATGTTTTCAAGCTTACAATGAATAATAATTTATTTGCAAGAATGCAAATACTATATAATGTGTAATTTAGCGCAAGATATTCTACAATAAAATAGGGTATTTTATGACCCATAAATAACACTTGACGTTTTAAAATAAGAAAATAATAATTTTTCATTATAATTTTTTCTATGAAATACATCAAGTATTTCTATAATATTAGTTAATTTTCCAACTTGCTAATTTTTAAATCATAATCTTTTCAACTCTTTAGAAGTTATTTTATATTAAAATCATCAATATATTTTTCAAAAATTACAAAATCAATTAATAATTTTAATAAAATCACATGAGAATGTAGATATTAGCATATCATATTTCTTATAATTATTTTCTATAATATTTATACAACATTTACGAGGATCACTATAGTTTTAACATGTACTTTTTTAATTTTATACTTCAAATACATGCTTCTGACATTTATCTTAACACAATAATTTTAATTTTTGGGTGTCTGGACAACAAGTCCATTTCAAATTTAGTTAACACTAAAAGAAAACAGCAAATTCCCAACTGAATATTCGGTCAGTAAAAAATATATTTCGTTGATATATTATATTATTGATCGATTATCGATCGAAAATTATGTCGACACTTGACATATCGGTAAACGAATTTATAACGTCTGGTAATCTCGACTACTGTTATATTGTGGGATGAGTGTTACATAATATAAATTATATTTGGACATATATACACTCATGAAATGACTTTGGAGATAATCGGTAAATTCTTCGAAATTCCGATACAAAATGGTACGATGTTCCACTCTAAACAGTCCATGATTTTTGGGCCATAAAATTTTCATACAATCTTCGATTTTTATGAAATTTATATCAACGGAAAGCTAAAATCGATACCTACAACTTCCACGTTGAATATCTTTTCAAATTCGAACCAGAAACGAGTCAAAAATATAACTCAAAATTTCAGATGAATAGTATCCGTGGACCCATCCAGAGAATTCTCAAACTGTCGGAAAAATTCTAACATTTCCATTTTAAAAGTTTATAAAATTAGCCAAATACCTCCATTATATATAAGGGATACTATTCATTAATCCCTAATATTTTGAGAGAAAGAGAGAGAGATGTGAGGAAGAAGAAGAAGAAGAAAAAAGAGGAAGGAAAGAAGTGGGAAACAGACTCAAACTTTTCCATAACAAGTTAAAAAGAAGGAAAGCAACCATGGAGGACTTGAGGGATGAGGAAAATCAAATGAAATGAGGTAAGAGCAATTTGACCCAAATCTTGAATTGAGAAATTTTGATGATACGATGCTATATTAATGTTAGTGACCTACTAAGGATTGCATTTAGTGGCATAATGAGCATGGAAATGATTATAAAAAGGTCTAATTTTTTAAGAAATCCTAAGGTTGAACTAAAATGGAGTATGAGATTAAAGATTTAAATTGATGATGGAGTGTTGTTTTAGCATGCTTGAATATTGAAGTTAAAGAATTGTTTATGTATAATTGTAGTGTGAGGGTTTTGAGATACATCTTGGTAAGATAGACATTGGGAAGCAAGTTTTGGATCCTGAAAAACATGCTAGCGTCGTGATGCCTAAGGATAGCGTCGCGACACGTACTGGGAAATTTTCACAGATTTGGTTCTGGAATGTGCGCGTTGCGACTCCCATGGACTTGCATCGCGACGCGGAGATAAAATATGCTCAATTGTTTTTCAATATGTTTGGACGTCGCGACGCCCAAGGGGTAGCGTCACAATGCGTGATCAGAATTTCCCCAAACTAATTTTAATTCATTCCAGTTTCACCCTAGCGTACTAGAGGCCACCCTAAGAGTCCCGTATCGGCTCGCATACATATATTACATCATGATATAAGTATGATACACTTTGAAGTGGTAGCAAGTACTTGAGTAGATAAACTTAGCCAATTATGTAGTTGTAGGAGCGAAGCGGGGTTTACTGCTATGCCTATGATGTTAGTATGATACACTTTGAAGTGGTAGCAAGTACTTGAGTAGATAAACTTAGCCAATTATGTAGTTGTAGGAGCGAAGCAGGGTTTACTGCTATGCCTATGATGTTCGGCGACCACGACACTATTAGGTTCGAAGCCCGTAAAGAGTATAGATTAGCCCACAGGGAACTAAACCGGAGAATGAAGGAGTCGCTGCCCAGTGTGAACTGAGAAAGATTTAAGGCTGCACTCACCCCTCGCAAGGGAAGAACTCAAACCGTTGGGTTCGAAATGGTCCCTTACTTATGCCAGTATAATGTATGGGTTCACACAATGGTATAGTCAAGTCTTAATGCAACTCATGTATAAAAATGAATAAAAAATGTAATAGCATACCCAACCAAACTAATAATCGTAATAACGTTATTCCAAAAGCATATTAAATTAAGAAATACGAGATGTGATAATGGAAATTATAATAAACAACCAAAAGCAGGAAAAACGTCAATAATAAATGTAAATAATAAACAGTCGTGATGGGCTATGGAAATAATAATGATCATAACATAAAGGAAATAATTCAAAGCAAGTGATTCATTAAGATAAACGACAAACAAAAAAAGGGGTCAATCACGCATATATGAGTGTTTCTCGAGTGGCACGTGGAGTTGTATCTCAAGTACAAACCGTACTACCGTCCATTCCGATTCGGCTACGAGATTTACGTCTGGGTTTCCATCAGATATACCACGAAGGATAATAACACACATAATCATTAATGCAATGTAAACAGACATAAAAAATATAACCATGAATATAGGAATAATCATCAACATGAACAAACATAAACAAAATAAAGGCGAAATAATAAAATAACAATAAATGTGAATAAATATATAAAAAATAAAGAACGAAATGCCAAAGAAGAAATGTGGCTAGAGATTTGGCCATTCTTTTAATGTAGGGCTTCGCATACCCGGCTAGACGTATTTCACGTCCAGCCAGTCATGCAGCTTCCGAAACTGTAAAAATAAATATGGTAAGAGTGCCATCAGGTCTTACATTTTAAGTTACTTTCTCGGAAGTGCGTTAGGCTGTCACTGGAAGGATCAAAGCTTGGTTTCAAGGTCTGGTTCGCTGCTTCTAGTTGCTGGTTCACTATTTTTGGTTGCTGGTTCGCTGTTTCTGCTTCACACCGCTGGTTGCTTTGCTCGCTGTTTCTGCTTCACGTCGCTGGTTGCTTTATCTGCTGTTTCTGCTTCACGCCACTGGTTTCATTCTGGTTTCTTCACAATGTTGTTCATGTCCAGGTCTCTGCGTCACGCTGCTGGTTCACTACTTCCATGCTGCTTTTTTTTTTGATTTTCTTCTTTTTTCCTCTCTCGGTCTTCTTTTTTTCGATGATTCTCTCATTTTTTATTGTTTTTTCGGTGATCCCCAAAGAAGAAGAAAAGAGCCCCCCTGATTATGATTTGGTCCCTTTTATAATGATTTGAAGGGATCTCCAAATAGGGAAACTATACATGTTTATTTGAGAAATACATTATCAAATTATTTTGGGAATAAAATCTTATAAATTTGGTGATGAAGAGATCTCAAATCTTGTTAAATTGGTAATGATGAGATCTAAAAAATCTCATTAAATTGGAAGGTGTTGATGCTCTCATAACTAAGGAGATTTTATCGTATTTGGGAAGATTATGTGTGGGCTGCGTGGGCTGTATGGCGGGTCCGACGCTAAGGTTTGAGGCAGAGGCTGATTGAGCTAATCCGAGGCTGGCTAGTGAGTTCGAATGCGATGAGGTGGTAATTTTGGAGGTTTTCCTCCATTCCAACATTCGTTTTTCGCAACTTCCATAATGTTTCAGGTAGTGCCTCCATACGAGGCTCATCATCGGGTTCATACAAAAAATGCAATGTCTACAGTCTTCCCCACTTTGATAGGGCTTGTGCAGTGTGTGACAGTGACAACCTTAGTAAAGTCATGTATGTATTTTTTACTTACCTGATTTATCCTCATTCTCGAGGCTCTTCGCTCGTCCTCCTTCCCGAGGTTGCTTTATTCCTCTCCATTCTCGAAGTTCGTCTCCATTCTTGGAGTTGCTCGTCCTCATTCTTGAGGTTGTTCTCTATTCTCGGAGTTCCTCTCCATTCCCGGAATTCTTCGTCATCATTCCTGAGGTTGCTCTATTCCTCTCCATTCTTGGAGTTTGTCTCAATTCTTGGAGTTGCTCATCTTCATTCATGAGGTTCCTCTCTATTCTTGAAGTTGCTCATCCTCGTTCTCAGAGTTGCTCGTCCTCATTCCCGAGGTTCCTCTCCATTCTTGGAGTTGCTCTTCCTCGTTCCCGAGGTTACTCTCTATTCTTGGAGTTGCTTGTCCTCATTCCCGAGGTTGCTCTATTCTTCTATTTTTTTTTACAAAGCCCGCGAACACAAAACAAAGATTGTGTGTATGCGACATGTGTGCGTGTATGCATGGATACATTCCCTACTCTGATGGGGTTTCTTTGTCCTATTGGCTTGATGTCATCCTTGGTTAGACATTCCTTGTGCTAGAGGGTTTTCTTCACCCCTTTAGGAATCCTTTTGGCCTTTGGTGCTCCTTTAGTTATAAAAATCTTTGGACGCCCCCTTGACCTGCTTACAGTTTCCTTCTGCTAATTCTCCTCCAGTGATTGCTCAGTTCTCTTTGGTCTCATGGCTCAAGATCCCGTTGTGTCACTTATTTACGGGTGGTAGACTGGTCATCCTCAGACCTGGCTCAGCTTTCTGCTCTCCGCAACCTGCACCGGGTCAAAGTGGATTACGCATTTTTAAAAGCGTATCTTCCAGGATGAATGTAGGGTCTCATCCTTGAAGGAGTGTAGTCTTATTCTGTATCTTGGCCCAATACCTCTTAGAAGGTTGTGATAGTACAAGCGGCGACTATCGTTTATTGCACATCATCGAAGGAATCTGATGTGGTCATGATCCCTCCTCTATTATCTTGGCCGAGACGCTTCATGGTTTAGACAGGATAAAGCACCATCCTGTAAACTGGTTTCTCGGGAGTCCCATTATTTTGTAGGTTCGTTCTATCTATCATTTCATATTTTCAACTAAGTGGATTTCTCTATCTTGCCTGGGTCGCCTTTTCAGGTTTTCAACTCAGCGAGCTAATTTTGTTTTGTTTTTTTTTTTGAAGATCTAGTTGCAAGAAAAGTTAAGACTCATTGTTCATCCTCTGGCTCTTGTATTTATTTCTTATGGCCCCCATCACCACCTTGCTCGAGCCTTAATGAAGAAAAACCTTCTTTTTGCGGAATGGCATGAGTGGGTGCTGCGCCTTACTACTGCAAACATCACGTGGATGTGTCATTGGTGGCGTCTTAGTCATGTCACCGTGGATTTCCTCGGGCACTGCGTACCCCTTCCCGGCCTGCATTCCATCTCGTTTAATCTTCCCGCTAGGGTTCCTCGACAATATGGGTGTCTCTATCACCTTGTCACTGGACATCGCATTTTCTAAAGTGTCCCCCTGTCTCGCCGCCTCTTAGACAATTTCCAGACCAAATGGTCTCAGCGCCGAACGTGGCCCGTCGCTGCCCTGGGGCCTCCCAACACTCCTTCTCCAAGATCTCCTGACCTTGGCCCAGCATCTAAGAAACAAAAGACGTGATTTGTAATTACTTGACTCTAATCTTTCCCAGTTAGCTGGGATTTATGCAATCTATGAACATCTCGAACATTTGTTTCAATAAAGGCGTTTGCATTACTTCTTAGTACATATGTAGGAAATAATGAACTGCATTGCAAGGATACCTCTGTCGCTAAATATTCCTCACGGATTTTACAATTAACCATTTTTTGCTCACTCATGTTCTATATTTTGCTTGGGCTGTCATTTGTAGATTTTCAACCCAACAAGCCTTTTTTTTATGTAAAGTATTGTTTCAGTCTGTCAACGTTGATGGGCTCGGTGAACTCGTTCCCTTCCAAATCTGACAGTCTCACTGCCCCATTCCCCATCACCTTTTTGACTAGGTATGGTCCTTCCCAATTGGGCTTGAACTTTCCCATTGGGTCCATTATCAGTGGCTTCGACTGCTTGAGCACTAGATCACCTTCTTGATCTTGGTAGGACGCACCTTATTGTTGAACGCCCTGGCCAACCTTTTATGGTATAGTTTCATGTGGTACAAGGCCTTTATCCTTTTCTTATCCAGTAATGCTAGTTGTTCGAACCTCTGCGAGGGCCATTCCTGCTCAAGTAATCATGCCTCTACTAGTACCCGCATTGACTATATCTATATTTCCACTGGTAACACTACCTCCATCCCGTAAACCAAAGCATAGGGTGTGGCTCCCGTTGCCATTCTCACCGAAATTCTATACCCCCACAAGGCATACGGTAGTTTGTCAGCCCAATCTTTATAATTTTCCATCATCTTAGCTAGTATTTTCTTTATAGTTTTGTTGGCCGCCTCCACCGCCCCATTTGCCTGTGGCCTTTAAGGTGATGATTTATGATGCATTTTCCCGTACTTCTCCAACATCGCATTTGTTTCTCCCTGAAATTGGACTCCATTGTCCGTCACTATGTGATGTGGCATTCCATATCGACATAATATATTACGGGCTATGAACTTGGCCATCTGCTTCGCCGTAACATTATAAAATGACTGATGAGCAGAAAATATATCAATATTTACCGCCCCTTTCACTTAATATTTTGTTTAGTTTCTCGGGTTTGATGAACATTTTGATGTGTTTTAGTTTATTTTGCATATAAAATAATATTTGGACACAATGAAATCATTTAGGACGAAATATGGGTCAAATAAGGGCAAAAATTGGACTTGACATATTAATTTTGGAGATTGGAAACTTGAAAGGACGTTTTAACGAAGTGCAGTTTTGGAAATTCCAGTTTTGTACATCTGTCGTATTTTGGGCATACCATTTTACTCCGATATCGGATTGAGCTGATTCAAGTTCCAGATTAAAGAAGACTCAAATATCTACAACTTTGAAAGACAAAATAATTTCGAATTCTGAAGATTTCATGCCTGAAATTGATGAACCATCCAGAAGTGTGTTGTGTGTAATTATTAAAGTCATTTTCAATCATTTTCAAAGCAAAAATTAAATTAATAAATAAATAATAAAAATTATCAAATCACCACCAAACATGATAAGTAATTAGTGGAGCAATTAATAATGGATTTGGTGGAGTAATTAGTGGAGCAATTAATAATGGATTTGGTGGATGATTTGATGGAGGCAAAATTTTGCCTATAAATACCAAGCCATTTCATTTGTAAATTCATACTTTCTTCTAAGGAATTCCTTAAGAATACTAAGAAGATTGTATCTTGTTTGTTTATTTACAGCTTTCAGTAATTAATTTCCGCTTTCGCACTTTCTTTTCTTTACTTTTCAGTTTTTACTTTCCGTAATTTACTTTTACGCACAATACTTTTCTTTCTTTAATTTTCAGTTTTTACTTTTCAGTAATGAGGAGGTAACTCCCCTTTGCTGGGGTAAAAGGTAAAACTTTTATTACTAATATTTAGATTAATCTCCCTTAATTATAATATATAAACTAGTTAATGACCGGCGTAAACACACACGTATAACGCAAGCGTACGTATCGTTCAAGTAGTATAAAAAGTATCGATCCCACGAGGACTTAAAACCTTTTTGTTATCAATTTATTGGGCCAAATGATTACCAGTATCTAACAAGTTGTTTGATTGTTTTGAAATGGCGACGATTCTAAATTTAAAGACAAATAACTAAAATTGCTTAAAAGTAGATTTTAAGGAAATTCAATATTAAAAACTATCCAGGGTTGTGATTTATTTCAATATTATTTAAAAGATGAAGTAGTTATCTTATAGTTGGGTAAAATATCAATTTATTAACCTGGAACACTAACTTATGTAAAAGCCTCTTCCGATGGTCAATTACAAATATCTAGTATATTCAATTGAACCATATTCCTATGTCAACCAGATTACCTAGATTCATTAAGTTCAAGTTCCAATTATGGCTACCCCCGCCTAACAGGTATATTCCTATCCTGTAAGGAAATCTATTAAAAGGTTATCTATCCTTAAGGAAGATCGTGGGCTATTGAGTCTAAGGTTTTAAACTTAAAATCCCTATGTCTAGTTCATTTTAAGTTTACCTAATCAATTTAATTAATGGCCAGTTAATTAAAAAGCTATAAGATTAAGACTCAATAAATAAATCTTTAAATTACCCAAACTATAATCTAACCCTTATAAACCAGTTTAATTGAAATTCATCACAACCCTAGATAACTAATTTAGCTACGACACATAACTAGGGCTAAAAACTTAAAAGACTTAAAATAAAATTGCATAAAGTAAATGTAACAAAATAACTGCTGTAAGTGAAATAAAATAAAATTGCTAAGGTAAAAAGGAATTACTTCTACTATATACTAATTAGATTTCTCCCATAATATAATATAAATTTTGCAAAACATTTTCATCCAGCCATATAGGCGGTATTTTGATTAGTTTAAAAACAACCAGCCATAAAGGCGGAATCATTTTAAAAGTAACCAGCCATAAAGGCGGAACATCAAAATAAACCAGCCATAAAGGCGGATCTTAAATTATACCAGCCATAAAGGCGGAACAGAAAATAAACCAGCCATAAAGGCGGAATTTAAATTAAACCAGCCATAAAGGCGGAATATAAATTTAATTAATCACCGACCAATCTGGCGGTATCCTGATTAATTAAATTTAAAACTTGAATATATTATAAATATGGGAGAATAATCTAAAAAGTAATAGTAAAAGAATTACCTTTTACCTTAACAAAAGGAAGTTACCTCCTCATAATGAGTAGTAAAAACTGTAAAATAAAGAAAGTAAATTATTATTATTACAGAACTTGGTTAAAAATTACAAAAGCTAAATAAAAAGAACTTAGAGAGAGAGAAACTCCCTAATTACATAGGATTTGGGAGAGGAAATGGTACACCAAAAACTGAAATCTCGCCCTCTATTTATAGGCGCGGATGAGGTGCGCGCGTCGCGACGCTATGCGCGCGTCGCGCCGCGCGCTACAGTGACACGTGTCACACGCTGGTTGGCCGGCTCAAATCTTATCCGATGACGTGGCACTGTTCATGACGTCATCGCTTACGTCATGCTGACGTGTCAACTGTTCATGACGTCATCGCTTACGTCATGGTGATGATGTGGCGACACGTGGCATGACACGTGGGGCGGCGGCCGTCGGACGAATGAGAGCTTGACACGTGGCGCGCTGTGATTGGCTGATGATGACGTGGCACGTTGACTCGGTTGACTTGCTGACGTGGCTGCTGATGTGGACGATGATGTGGCGACACGTGGCATGACACGTGGGGCGGTGGCCGTCCGAGCAATGAGATCTTGACACGTGGCACGGCGCACGTTAGCATCTCCGTTGTGATGGTGACACGTGGCAGGCGCACTTTAGCAAAGTCAAACTTTTCAACTTGTTGACCCGTTGACCACGGCGCATTTTAGCATCTCTGGTGCACGCTGGGCGTCGCGGCGCGCAAGGCTCCAGCGTCGCGACGCGCAGAAGACGGAATTTTTCCTGTTGACGCATTTTTGACCAGTTTTGTCCCAAATTGCTTCCAGTGCTGTCCAAACTTTATTTATCTGCAAAATAACTACAAAACACATCAAAACGTTCATAAAACTCGAGAAATAATACAAAACATTAGGTCAAATGAGTGGGAAATAGTGGTATAAATACCACTCATCACACCCCCAAACCTAACATTTTGCTAGTCCTCGAGCAAAACAGAAAATAACATAAAAATAAACTTTAACTAAGCCACTTTCGTAGGGATCACGATTGCATTTAGCGTATGCAACAAGCCTTTAAACACCTAGGTGTCCCTAGTGGACGAGTGTAGTCTCGTGAGGGTTTACAGCAATGATACCCACAAACATTTTTACAAAAGTAAAAAGTTAGTTAAAACTAATGCACACAAAAGCAAAAAGACAAGCGAAAAGAGAATAAAGAAAGTGACTAATCAGGTGAAAATTCTACTCCAAGTTACTAGTTGTTTTGTTTCTTTCTAAATTACCGAATAAGTAAATTCTCCGATTATTTTTACCATTCTTCATATACACAGCTAACAAAATATTAATCAACTCATTTTTGCCCACAACAATCATAAGTGCAGTTGATAAGAGAGTAATATTTTTGTCCTAAAGTTCTATCAGATTTCACACCTTTTTGTAGCAATGGAATAATTTTCTGATTTTTCTGATTTTTTTTCTTTGATTTTTTCTCTATTTTTTTATTTATATACAATACCTTCCGTCTATGTAGCGAGCTTTGGGTCGGTGGCTCCCAAACCAGTTGGCTTTAGGGCACCAGGTGTTAAGACACCCCTACGAACTTAATTACTCAGACTTCAGATATATATATATATTATTTTTGCAGCATCTTTGATCCATGTAACGAGCTTTGGGCCAGTGACTCCCAAACCAGTTGGTTTTAGGGCACTAGGTGTTAAAACACCCTTACAGACTTAATAACTCGGATCTCGGACGTTTTTTTTTTTTTTTTTTTTTTTTTTTTTTTTTTTTTACTCCATCACTATTTAGAGATGCTTCCTCCAATTAAACTATAGCACGGAATATTACAAACTTTTCAATTTTAGCTCATGACTGTATGTTCCATGTAAGTTCATAATACCTGTCAACTGAACATATGAAGATTCATTTTAGTCAGATTTATGGAGAATTCACAAATTAAATAATTCAAAAGGAAATAAACAAAAATTAACTTGTTTTGAAATAAATGGTTTGAGATACGTATCAGGAGTGAAAACTCCTTACTCAGCTACCTCTCACCAATTTCACCTTTTTAGTCAAATAAAAATAAAATGCAAAATATTTTTGTAATTTTTGAAAATTTTTCAATTTTTTGTATTTTTCGAAAAATTTTGGACTAAAAATAAAAACAACATACAAACTAAAAACAAGGTACTAATCAACTAAATCCCTCCCCCAAACCTAAATGAGACATTGTCCCCAATGTCTTAAACAGTAAAAGGAGAGATAGAAGGTTGTACCTGGTTAGCTGAAATCTACAGGAAATTAAAGGTTAAGATCCAGATTAATTCGACGCCTCTTACCACGATCGTCCTCAGACCAATTTATCTTTGATAGGATAGGGTCAACTTGTGGTTCATAGGCTATGAGTTGGTCTATTAGATCCGGAGCAAGTCTGGCAGTGAAGAGGAGTTCTTTCATCGGTTTTGACACGAACCCATTTCTCCGAGCATCATCAAGAAACACACAAAGAAAATCATAAAATCCATCAACGTTGAGTAGTCCAATTGGTTTCTGGTGTATGTTCAGGTTCGCCCAAGATAGAACTATAAAAATTTCCTCCAATGTACCCAAGCCACCTGGCAAAGCAATAAAAGCATCAGCACACGGTTAATCATTTCTACTAACGTTCAGACATACCTGATACGATCAGTTCCTCTCCGTTTGATGATCCAATAAGATTTGCCTCTGCCAAGGGTTTTGGGACGATTCCCAAAACGTGACTGCCTCCTTCCTGTACGGCTTTTGAAACGATCCCCATAAGTCCGAGATTGCCTCCGCCATATATCAAATGCATATTCCTTGCGGCTAAGACTCGACCCAATTCCCGTGCTGCTTCTATGTATTGTGGTTTAGTACCAACAGTACTACCACAAAACACACAGATTTTTCAACTCGTCTTCTTGAAGTGGCTTCCATTTTTTTTTTTTTTTTTTTTTTTTTTTTTTTCTTTTACTCTGGATGACTTCAAAGGTGCAATGATGAGTTGAATTTATAATACCTGAAAAGGGTGAGTAAAAATAGCACAAGTATCTTCCAAAGGACGATTAGTAGCAAAATAGTAAATTAGATCATGATAGTCAACAAGATCTGGATCCTGTCGAAGAAAAAGTAAACAACAAAACAAATTATATTATTAGAAAAGACAAAGAAATAAAATATATACAAAAATTTACGCTTGATTAACGTCTATGCGTCAGGGACAAGCTTCCCATCCAATTTTCTTATAAATTGGCAAACAGGGTCTTTTTTAGTCAGATTCCCAAGACTTAACTGTTGTCTTTCTTTTTGAAATTGTGTATGTAATCTGCGAAATTCTATGTGAACATATCCACTGGGATGCGTCTCAAGAGTCGAAGATATATCATCTAAAGACTCCTTACTCAAGCCATCCCTAATGAATTTAATTTTGTCTTCGCGATTATCAGACACCATTCCTAAAGAACGACAACGAGTATTGCAATTCCAACGTGCACATTTGTAACAAACACCCATTTTCTTAGCTCTTCGTTTCTTTGAATAGGTGCTTCTTCCAAAACCAGGCAAGTGTGAAATAAAAGAGTTCAGAAGACTCACCTGCCAATCGGACTCGTGCTTCAATTACCCAACGAATGTCATTGGGAATACCATAGATTGTCAGTAACCTCATCCGTTCCAAGCGAGCTTTGTAGACTTTCATCAGAGATTTTTGAGGGAGAGAAGGAAATTGCTTGTGAAGATTTGAGAGAGCTTCGTCCATCTTGAAATGACTTAAACTGCAAAA